>JAJOZX010000317.1:797500-1027500 GCA_023014485.1 Bathynomus jamesi | reverse complement strand
AGTTACTACTTAATATATTGTTAACATGCATTCTAATATGTTCATATTATTATTGATTACCCAATGATTTTCTGTAGCAATAAAGTTGTATTGTAGAAATAATGAGAGTCAATTTACCTATCTTTGAATATAAGAAAACTGTTTAACTTAAGTGCTGCACTTCGTTTCATGGAACATTCAGTTGGTGGTTGAAATTCAATATGAATACTATGGATACATCATAGTTTGTACTGACAAATTTCAAATTAAAAATTAGTGTTTTCCAATGTTGCTAATAAAAAGTTTTTTTGGCTAGAATTAAGATGAAACCCTAATATATGAAATTATAAAATTTCGTCTTATTAAATCATTACAAATCACAGAGATTATGGTCAGGTGAGAGAGGAGCCATACAAGATCCAAGTCGTAAGACAGGACTCTCGGGCCAAAAGTTTCATAAGAAAAGTTGAAAAAAAAGTCCTTTTCTACCATCTGACTTCAGTTTCTGTTACTTCTTTTGGGGATATCTAAAGAAGAGAGTCCTGAAAGAAAATTTCAGGACATTGGAAGCTCTGAAGTAGCGACTGAACGTGAAGTCCACTCTATTTCTACCGAAATATTTAGACCCGTTTATGTCGAAATTTTAACATTAATACAAATTCATTTTTAATTCGATTGTAAACCACTGAGGTTTAGGATAATTTTATCTCCCTCTCGTCCGCTTGAAAAATTTCGTGTCATATATCAAAGCAAAAGAATATTAAGTCAATGAAAGTATTAAAATTAAAGAAATAAATAAACAAATGAATAAATGAAAATAAATAAACAAATGAATAAATAAAAACAAATAAATAAGTGATTTTATCTCTATGATACTAACAGAAACAAAAATTATAATAGACTTGGTCATCAGTCACGAAAAACATCGCAGGATAAATTTATCTCAAATCGCACATCAAACAGATGTTGTGTAGAAGTGTCTTCCCTCGCTAAAAATATCCAGAACACACTTCACTCTGTTTTGTATAAGTAGTGTTAGTACAGAGTTACAGAGTTACAGGCTAACAAAGAGACATGGGCAGTAATGTATTTCAAATATGTATTTAAATACTGTTTTTATAAATACCGATCTTTTAAATATTTTTCCCCCAACATACTCTTTTCAACAATCACCACCCCAATGTTGATCTTTTCGACTATATCCCCCTCCCCCCGCCAAAGTCTAAACTGCAAATTAACCAAAATAAGATGAGAAAACAATAACAACAAATTTATTATTTATTGCAAACATATAATAAATAGAATCATTATTTACATAGGATAAAATTTGAATGCCCGGTTAGGTCAACTGTACGCCCTTGACGATTGGTTAGGTTTAGTCGTGATATTTCGTTAGTTTTAACGAAAATATCACGACTAAACCTAACCAATTGTCAAGGGCGTACAGTTGACCTAACCGGGCATTCAATGAACCTAACCGGGTATTCAGTTGACCTCCGGGAAACCTACGGTAAAGTTATTAAATGCCCGGTTAGGTTAATTAAATGCCCGGTTAGGTCAACTGTATGCCCTTGACGATTGGTTAGGTTAAGTCGTGATATTTTCGTTAAAACGCTGAATATTTTTGCTACCCGCACGAAGGGTAGCAAAAGTAACTGAATGCCCAGCTAGGTTAAATGAATGCACGATTAGGTCAACTGAGTACCGTTAGGTTCACTGAATGCCCGGTTAGGTCAACTGTACGCCCTTGACGATTGGTTAGGTTTAGTCGTGATATTTTCGTTAAAACTAACAAAAATGTCACGACTAAACCTAACCAATCGTCAAGAGGGCGTACAGTTGACCTAACCGGGCATTAAAATTTTATCCTATGTAAATAATGGTTCTCTATAAACCGGAAATATGATAGAATATAATAGAATTTTCAGGATATGTATCTTATATACATATCTTAAAAATTCTATTATGTAAATAAGATAAGTAAAACCTGTTAAATTATCTCCCCACTAATATTGACCTTTTAAACTATGTCCCCACCCTCTGAAACTGGGGGGGGGGGGGGGGGAATAGTTTAAAAGATCCATAAATACATTTGTTTTCGAGTATTTAAATACATATTTAGATACACTTCAAAAGTAACTGGTATTTATAAATACATGTATTTTAAATATATATTTAATTACGTCATCGGCGATAACAAAGGAGTCTTACCACACACGAGAACATTCTCAATACATACTTCCTAGATGGTAAATTAGCTTACTTCTTTTGTATTTATATTTACAAATATTGCATTAAATGCAGATGTATAGGGAAATTATACGCTAAAAAGGGAACTTATATTATTTAGACCTGGCAACAATGTACGCTACACGCCACATGGTCACTGTTTACATACTTATGGTTGCCTTTTCTGAGTGTTTTGTTATAGATCAGGGCCAGGAGACTTGCTTATTTTTTATTTATCTAGTTTCTTGATGATCATCGCTTCAGTTATTACAAATTTATTTTTTATTTTTTATTAAAAAATTCCTCTTTAGAGTAAAAGATCATCAATAAAATGTTGTTATATTTGTACCTTTTATTTTGTAAGTTGTAAGGCTGTAATGTTACTATGTCTTGCAGCGATCATGTAAATTAAGATGATCTAAAATAATGTATTTGGAAATGTATTTAAATATATTTTCACAGTAATGTATTTAGTATTTAACTACATTCCTTTTAGGTGTAATGTATCTTGTATTTTACTACAATCCTCACCAGTATTTAGTATTTATTATTTAAATACATTCAAAAGTATTTACACCCATCTCTGCTAACAAAGACTCTAAGATCCACTCTAGGCTAGTCCAAGAGGGAAGTAGAAAAGTTAGAAATAGCATTGAAAAAAAGGACACTGAAAATTTATACCACGCTTACACACTTATAGACGTGTAAAGCTTTCATACAGGAATAATAATAATAATAATAATAAAGTACAAAACAGACAAAGCTCCCTCCCTCCTCCGCCAGTCACTACTGACAGAAAATAGTGGTGAAATAAGATTTATAGGAAAGTAGGAAAAGTATAATGAAAAGAATAGCTTCAGAGTTCATTCACACCATGCGTACACTTATCTCGTGTATCAGTTACGCATTAGAAGATAGCGGAAAATAAAGGATAGCATAAATACTAAACTATTGATCTAATCTACGCCATGCATTTTTTTAAGGAATTTTTTTATTTATTTATTATGAATAAGAAGTCATCATTTCGTCGTTTCATCATAAATTTCCCCGTAACCTGCCAAAGCCACCGTACCGAAGATTTATCATATATTACGTCCTTCGCATAAGAATTACCCACATAAATCATAAGAATTATTCAGATAATATTATACATTTCTATAAAACACTTATCACCCAGACTCTGTACTGAACGGACGCATTTCCTGAGCTCTCTGATATTGCATCTACTTTTGCATATTGCTAATAACTTTACTTTTGGAAAGTTTTGAATTTCATATACTTGCGTTTATATTCACATTGTTATAGTTAAGTAATTGAATATTAGTGGTTTTTAGCGATTTAGAAGTTTTCATAGCGTGCCGGCTTAATTTAACTTAAACTTTTGACGGTTATGAACTAATTTAACTTGCGCGATGCCGTCGCAGAAAGCGTCGTGTGTTAGGCGTGGGGTAAACCGGTGGTGTACGGATTTTAAAGATTATAACGGCGGTCCTATGGCGATTACCGAGAGATCAGTTTGTTTCTTTTGCGATTTAAGGGAGGAAATAGTTGACATAAAACGCAGTGTACGTGAGGTAACGGAAATACGTGCAACGCTTGATGAGGGCAGGGGTAGGGCTACGGTTGACGAAAGCCGAACCAATACTAACGTTGAAGACGTTAGTAATTTGAAGGGTGAGGTGCGTAACCTAGTTTCTAGTTTAGGTAGCTTATCGGGAAGGTTAGACAGAGTTGAGGAAGGTGTTAAGGTTGGTCCGAGATCAATAGATGGGGAGGGATTTAGAGAAGTTAAGGGTGGAGCTAGGCCACGTACGTTAGGTGATAGGAATCCCCCCCCCTATCGAGGTTTCGAACCCTTTCGCCCATTTAGAAAGGGACGTGAATGAGGGGGAAACTATTTTAATTGGGGACTCTTTAGTGCGCCATATGGACACAGAGTTCGTTGAACAGCATCCAACCAAGAGGAGGAGGGTCTGTCTCCCAGGGGCCAGGGTTGACAGAGTTAGAGACGAAGTGGATAGGATTGACGTTGCCTCCCGTCACTCGATGTTGGTGACGATGGTAGGGGGCAACGACTCGTATAGGCCCGATACGAGAGTGCCTGACCTTTTGGAGAGATATAGGGGGTTAATTAGGTCTATAAAGGCGAGGTCAGATAGGTCTTTAGTTCTAGGTATTACCCCTAGGCAGGGTTTGGGTCTTAGGATTATGTCTAAAACGATATTTTTGAATACTAAATTAGAAGAGATTTCTGCTGAGGAAAATGTACCCTTCGTAAAGCTGTGGTCAGAATTCAGTGATCCTAGCCTTTTTATAAAAGATGGGGGTGCATTTTAATGAAATAGGTAATGCTAGGCTAGGTAGATTAATTGACGAAAACGTTCGAAAGCTATATAGGTTGAAGCCTTCTTTAAACGTTGTGGGTCTGGGGAACGCGGGCCCGACGTGAAAAATAGTTTAAAACGCCGGCCCGTGGTAAAAAAATAACTTAAACGTCTTTTGTTGTAACGCGCGTAGTATTAGAAATAAATTAAACGAATTTAAGGCGATAATTTATTCCAGTAACTACGATATAGTTGCTATCACTGAAACGTGGTTAAATACCGTGATTCGGGACTTGTTGGGGGAATTTGATATATCGGGTTTTAAACTCTTTACTAATGATAGGTTACATAGGATTGGTGGCGGCGTTTTGCTGTATATTTGTAATCCCCTTAGGGCTATCGAGGTTAAGATAGATTTTCCGGCAGCAATTAATGCGATATGCATTGAAGTTAGGGCGCGTAGTATTAGTTTTAATTTTGTTGTTGTTTATAGACCTCCCGTTCAACCCCTCGATACTGATACTAGATTTTACTCACTTCTTGGTAACTTTATTGACAATCGGAATAGTACAATTGTCGGAGACTTTAACTGCCCTAATGTTAATTACGAGACTTTTACTGGTAATGAGGAGGGTTTGAGATTGATCGACTTCATGGAAGATAATTTTTTACGACAGATGGTTACCGAACCAACGTGCGGTGACAATATTTTAGATTTGGTGATGACGAACGGCGAAAATATAGTCGAAGGTTTAGAAGTAGGCGAGAGTTTAGGATGTAGTGATCATCAAATTCTTAGGTTTAAGTTATTGACAGAAAGCACTAAGGATAGTAACGTAATAGAAGTCCCTGATTTTCGTAGGGCCAATTTTGATAGTTTTGCGGATAGGATGAGAGTAGTGGACTGGGATAACTTATTTATGGGTAATGAAACAAATTTGCATTGGGAGGCGTTTAAAGAAAGTTTTATGAATACTGAAAGGGAGTTTATTCCTCGTAGGCCCAAGTGGTGGACTAGGGAAATAGGCGAGTTCATAAACGAGCGTAACAGAGCGTATAGACTTAATAAGCGCAATGGCACGGCAGCTAACTTTAATAAATATATCGAGCTTAGGCATCAGGTGAAAAGATCAGTTAGGAATGCTAAGCGTAATTTAGAGATACTTATAGCTGCGGATAGTAAACATAATCCAAAAAAGTTTTTTGAATACGTCAATAATCGTAAGACAATAAAAGATAACATAGGCCCTCTAGTGGATGTAAACTGCGCTTTGGCTTTTGACACTCAGGCGATGGCGGGCATTTTCAATAACTTTTTTGCGACAGTTTTTACCGGAGAAGACGTAAATAATGTCCCCGACGTGGACGATATCGTTCCATTTAATAGCGAGACTATTTTGGATGAAATAACTGTTTACGAGGCTGAGATTGCGCATTATATCGGTAGGCTAAAAGTTAGCAAGGCTCCAGGCCCTGACGCTTTTTATCCCAGACATTTGAAAGCTTTGAAAGACGTTATTGTAGGCCCCTTTACGAAGATTTTTAATCAGTCACTCGAAACGGGGATTATTCCTGAAGACTTCAAATTAGCTAACGTCACGCCTATTTTTTAGAAAGGTGACCGCACAGTAGCTAGCAATTATAGGCCCATTAGTTTAACGTCAATTGTCGGTAAACTTTTGGAATCCGTAGTTAGGGATCGTATCATCGATCACTTAGAAAGTAGAGATTTGATTAATAATAGTCAGCATGGGTTTCGACGCCAAAGATCTTGTTTAACTAATTTGTTAGAATTTCATGACGAAATAGTGCGGGAATACGATAGGCATAGAGCGGCTGACGTTATTTATTTAGATTTAAAAAAGGTGTTGGATACAGTTCCGCATAGAAGAGTAATTGCGAAGGTTAAAGCGCACGGTATACGCGGTCAGGTAGCTAACTGGTTAGAGGAATGGCTTCGTGCTAGGAGACAGAGGGTCGTTGTTAATGGTAGTGAATCGGGGTGGTTGGATGTAGGTAGCGGTGTCCCACAGGGTTCCGTGTTAGGCCCATTGCTATTCATAATTTACATTAACGACATAGATGTAGATTGACTAGTAACGTCAAAATTCGCGGACGATACTAAAATGGGCGGTAAGGTTGTTAACGAGGACGATAGAAATAGGCTCCAATACGATGTAAATAGGATTATGGAGTGGACGAATAAGTGGCAGATGCAATTTAACGTAGACAAATTTAAGTTTTGCACATAGGTTCTCGTAACAATAATTACACGTACACGATGGATGATAGAGAGTTAGCGAGCGTTGAGGAGGAAGTAGATTTAGGCGTACGCGTATCTAAGGATTTAAAAGTTAGGAACCAGTGCCTGGAGTCTTGCGCAAAAGCTAATAGGATGTTAGGTTTCATAGCGCGTAATTTCGAATTTAAATCGAAGGATATTATATTGCCCTTTTACATGTCCCTAGTCAGGCCTCATTCAGAAAATGCCGTTCAGTTTTGGTGCCCGTATTTGCGTGAGGATACTGATAGGTTAGAAAGGGTTCAGCGTTCTCCCACGAAACTAATTCCGTCATTGCGCACAAGCCTTATGAGGATAGGATGAAAGAGTTAGACTTGCATTCACTTGAAACTAGGAGATTAAGGGGGACGCTTATTGAAGTTTTCAAAATCGTTAATAACATCGATAACGTAAATTTTGACAAACTGTTCACTTTCGATAATAGCAATACTCGTAATAACGGATTTAAGTTGCGTGGAAGACGTTTCATTACTAATATCGCTAAAAACTTCTTTAAGTTTAAAGTAATTGATAAATGGAATAATCTTCCCGCGCCCGACGTGAATTCTACCAGCGTTAATATGTTTAAGAACCGTTTAGATAGGCATTTTAAAAATATTAACGTTGTTTAAAATAATAAAACAATTAGCAACAGGAGCTTTGGGGGTCGTGATCGGGGATGAGTCTGTTGACGACTAATGCCAGCTTGTGACATGCCAGCGTGTGTTGCAGCAATAAAATTATAAAAAAAAAAAATTAGACTAACACGAACGTAGATGTAGCTCGTAGCGTAAACTAACCCACCTTTTGTTATACTCTACCTACTTTTTTTTTTATCCTCTTTCTACTTGCATGTCTTTAGTTTGCATGGTATGACAGTGAGTTAAGTCTGTGTTTGCATGGTTTGTAAGCGTTCTTATTTTACTTCTTTTCATCTTTCACCCCTTTCCTATTCGCTTCGACTATTTTTCCGACTTGTCTGCAGTGGCCAGTGGATGATGATGGGGAGTCTTTCTTTCTCTCTTTCTGAATGAATGTTAACCCATGAATGATAGGTTTTGCTACTTACTCTCCTCTTTTAACCCCCTCCTCTTTCCTTTCTCTCGGGCTAACCTAGAGTGGATCTTAGGATCCTTGTTAGCCTTAGCTTCTGTAGATCTGTAGACGAGTGTTTGAGAGTGTTTTCTGTAATTGGATGTCTGTCATGTGTATGTGTCTACCAATTCTTTGAATGCTGTGAGTTGTTTATGCGGCAAGTAATACATTGAGTTGTTCATACTTTGCGGTGTTGTGCCACCACGAGAGTAGAGAAAATCTCTTTCCGGCGAGGAATATCAGTGGGAGGTCCCTGTATCTATCCCCGTGTACTTGTCCCTTATGGAGAATAAGAGTGTTTCGTGGGTGATCAGTATTATAATAATACCCTATTTATGTAGCTTTCAGCTAATTCGAGATTGTGTGACTTGAACCACCTAGAACTTACCACGAGAAAGTGTATATCGATTCAACCCGTGCCCACCCAACCACCCTGCTACTGGGCACGACGAATCATTAAATCATTACAAATGATACTGCAACTTTGTTTCGAACACTTCTATGATCTTATGGGACGATATCTGTCACCAACTTCACACACATCTCGTCAGGCTGTGTACTCTGTAACGCAGTATCTTGATAGTGAGAGCCGGTAACATGAATTCATTTTTTGTAAATGATTTGCGTTGATTATCACCCAGATCTGTTGTCGGTGGTTCAGCTTTGTTCCCGTTGATTAGGTCTATGTGACCGATTGCATCGAAATCGATTTTTAGAACTTTGAACCACTTTAGTCTAGTTGATGGTTCTTGAGATCTAAACAACATCACTACGGCAGTGGCTCCCAAACGTTTTGAGTTATTACCCCATTTTAACATGGATACCTTCATAATGACCCCCACCATACCTGTACCCCACGTAAAGCCAGTCCCAGTAATGTCGTGTAGTTTATTTATGAACTTTCTGTACTTCAGAAGTACTTGCAGAATACCAAATTACCCCACTGAAAAAGCCAAATTACCCCAATGAGGTAATTTACTCATAGTTTGGGAACCGCTGCTCTACAGTAATTGGACTTCGACGTAGAAAGTATAGCAGTATTAACATCAGATTGTTCTGATCCTCCAGAAGCTTTCTCAGTGGTATTGGGTCGAAGGAGTTCCATTGAAGCTGTTGTTTTTGCAAACTTGCCTTTCCTTCTGCTTCGCTCTCTTTTAGAGCTGTTTTGTTGTCATGACTTCAACAATGCTCGTCATCGCTTTCCTTGCAGAGCGTTGATCCTTTAGAAACATTTCTTCCTGTTTTGGTGCCTTTTGTTCTCTTACACCGTGATAAACAACATAATTCGTATACTTGCAGATAGCCGTAGAGATAGGCCCAACATTCTGAATTTATTTTTCACCTTTCGTCCTTCTTCCTACACTGTCATCTTTTTTCTCCGTTGGGCTCTTCAGACCACAATCTTTTATCTGTTTACTGCTTCTATCGCTCCAATTCGGCTTTTGGATCCTCCCAAGAGGAGACGCCTTTGGCACTTTGGCGCCGCTGATTGGGAGGCCCTTAGGCAGTACTTCTCTGATTTCCCATGGAATGATTACTGCTTCAATGGCCGGGGCCCTTCCGAGTGTGGTGAGCGCATCACGGAGGTGATTCTCTTTGGCATGGAGGCGTACATCCCATATTCTGTTCCTACTATTGATGCAAAAAACCTGGGTTTAACTTTCTTGTTGTAATGCTATCCGCCACTGGTACGTCGCTAGTCAACTCCAGACTCACTCAAATAATATTTCTACCAGGAATCATGCAAAATCTGTTATTCAACTCGCCAAAAATTCCTTCATCCGACAAAAATGTGAAAACCTATCTAATTCTACTCGCTCTTTCTGGCATTTAGCCAAGAACCTCTCCAACAACTTTACTTCTTTACCTCCTCTTTTCCATTCCGACGGCTCAGTTGTGTCTCTTCACAAGATAAAGCTGAACTCTTCGCTCAAACTTTCGCCTCCAACTCAACCCTGAACGATTCTGGTGCTGTTCCTCCATCTCCTCCAAAGATGTTCTTTATGTCCTATCTGGACTCAACTGAAGGAAGCTGTATGGTCCTGATATTGTCCCTCCTGTTGTTTTCAAGGACTGTTCTTCTGTGCTGACACCCTGCCTGACACCTTTATCAGAATAAACAATTCGGGTGAAAGCAAAACAAAGGCACACTCTTTCGTCTTTGTCTTTCATCTGGTACTTTTCCTTCGTGCTGGAAGTTCGCTTTCATTCAGCCTCTCCCAAAGAAGGGTGACCACTTTCAGCCTTCCAACTATAGTCCAATTGCTTTAATTTCTTGTCTTTCCAAAGTTTTTGAATTTATCCTTAATAGGAAGGTGTTGAAACACCTCTCTTCTCACAATCTTCTTTTAGATCGTCAATATGGGTTCCGCAAGAGATACTCTACTGGCAAGTTTCTTACGGATCTCTCGGACACTTGGTCATCATTCTGTTGGGATTTCGGTGAAACCTTTGCTACTACACTAGGTACCGGTATATCTAAAGTGTTTGAGAGAGTCTGACACAAATCTTTAATTTCGAAACTGTCCTCCTTCGGTTTCTATCGTTCCATCTGTGCCTTCATCTCTAATTTCCTTTCTGACCTATCTACAGCTGCTGTTGTAGATAGCCACTGTTCTTCTCCTAAAGCTAGTAATAGTGGTGTTCAGAATTCAGAAATGTCTAGTTGCATATAAAATAAGAGCTGTTTACAGCAGTGACAAAAAGGGTATCATACCACTCAATGTCATTCTCAATTCATCCTCGCCAAGAGTGTGAAATTCGAGAGTGAGAATCTCAAAGGAGTCAATTCATGAATCAGTCTAGTCCCATTCATGCCATTCTCATTTATGGCTTTCCCACTTTGATCAAGGTTGGGTTAGGTTAAATTAAGGATTAGTGCTCACTCAATTTCATTCCCATTCTATCCACGGTCTGCAAATGAAAATGCACAAAATGAGAAATCCAAGTTTGAGAAACAATGTCATTCCATTCCCATTCACGGTAAAGGCGCCAAGTAGGAAGGGCTGACCTGATCTAACCCATAAAACTATTCTGATTATCGGTAGCTATGGTAATATAAAACACAAATAGCGTAAAGCTTGAAATTGACGGGATTCTGCTTGGTCCAGTTTGTGTAGAGCACTCCTGAGGTGATATGAATGCATTTAAAACGGGTGCATTCGTGTCCTTTGGGGTGGAAATACAACTTGTGGTGCATCTTATTCCTGAAATCATGCACCTGGACCTATAGAGTCAGGAGTTTCTGCAGTGCAAACTAACGACACAGGTGGGGACAGTAAATGATTATGAACTTGATTGCTCATTGATTATGCTAACACAAAGTATTGTTGATGCCAGTGGAGATAAACCATGTACGAAAGCCTTGTCAGTACCTTTATCCTCTTTGTGCTAACAATGATACTGTGAGCTCCTCGTACCCTGAATGGGTGTATGGGCAGAGCGGTGCTTTGTGTAAAACTGTGAAAACTTTCTTCAAATTTAAATTTAGTTTATTAACCCATGTGTCTTAAATGTTGTTAGTGTATATATATATATATATATATATATAATATATATATATATTAGGGTGGTCCAAAATTTGGGCTAAACTTTCAAAATAGTTGGAAATGCTCTCCACGTGGTTGCTCTTATTCCTTTAGATGTGAAGTGATTTTGTGCAAAAATATCTGTCGATTCAGTACATAGTAAGAGGTCGCTATGATTTTCACATTTTCAACTAATTAGCTAATCATTTTCTACCCGCTTCATTTTTAGAGGACGCGGCAGTCACGCCACATGACTCCGCCCCACCTTCCAGAGGATGATGCAATTGTTCGATTTCTTGTATAATGCTGTTTGTGAATCAGACAAATCATTTACTTATGCTGTACCAGTAGGGAGGGAACTTGTCTGGATCGCTTGTCGACATCATATCCTTGAAGTTGTCTTGTCAAACACCTGCAACGCACTTCTTGGACCCACAGGCGGCCCAGAAATGACTCTCTTTAAACGTTTTCAGAAAAAATTACCATCACTTCAGAAGGATTCCTTCATGAATGCTTCAAACAACCTATTTAGAGATTATATTTATTCAGTATATATTTATTCAGTATATATATATATATAATATATATAATTATGTTCTTTATATGCAAATTTATAACCGGTAAGGATGTTGCTATTAAATTAAATGATTAAAATTGTAAGGTATATATCTTATGTCTCTTAAAGTTTATTATTTACTTATTCTTACATATATTTTTAAAAATTTGGCTATCTTCCTACCCATCAACCACTAACCATTGTAACCAATTTTTTTACTTTATTTATTTTGACTTTGCAATTATTTACTTTAACACATAATTGTGCTTTGGTGCTAAACGGTTAATACATTATTTTCTCTCATTTTTCAGGTTATGGCTAGAAGTACTCGCTCATCTGCAGAAACGTGGGTTTTAGGAAAGCCCAGCAACGAGTTATCAACTGCAAGGCTACCCACATGTGGTGATGTGCTTCGTTTGGTTCAGTTTCACCACCATGAACAGTCCAAGACCTTGAAAGAGAGCTACAACTTGACCTGCAAAGAGGCCCTGCAAGTATGGCAGAGAGCAAGGATTCCTACACAGCGAGTTGAGTCCTGCGTTAGGAAGCTGTCAAAGCTGTACGAAGAGTTCCTTGCGTTGAAGAAAAACCGCAAGACGCAGCTACAAAGCTGCAGAATGAAAGAGAGCATGTTCCAAGAGACTTTCAGAGCTTTTCGACGTTGCCTCGAAGGAGGACGCCTTGAAGGTGATAAACAATGAAGAAGACCGCCAATTCCTGATGTTGCAACGAGAAGACGTCTTTTCCAGCAGTATGGCAGGCCCTGACAAGATTAATTTTGCCAAGGAATACCGCAAGAGATGTCGACAGGAGAAAGATGCTGACAAAGCTCTAAGGTACAAAGAAAGAGAGGCTGCATTCCAGGCTGGAGCTGCTGCTCTTCCATCATCCAGCACATCCACTTCATCCTCTGAAGAATTCAACGCTGAAGACGATGATTACACAGGTCAACAAAAAAAAAATTTTTTTTCGTTGCCAAGGAAATTCGTACGAATTTAGGGTATTTTGGGGTTGCTGAATTCCAAAATGAAAGTAGTTTTTCCGATTTGGCTCTAGTTCTTGAGATAATGAATACCCTCAATTAATAGGAAACGAAACCATAACGCGTGCATATGGGAAACTACTGGAACATTCTAGATGGTGAGACCGAATAAAATGCCATTATGTATTTCATGTGTTTACTTTTGTATGATTTGAGACAATTTCAATGCGATTTGTAAGTAGGCTCCGCTTGAACATTAAATTTTTTGCATTTTTACGTGTTTCAATGGGGTGCCAATTATCTCATAAATTAGAGCCAATCTAGCAAAACCGATGTCATATTCGGAATCAGCACCACAAAGTTACCCCAAAATCACTCTAATATGATTGGCAATAAAATGAGTGTTGACCAGTGAATTATCGTTCGTCGACTTCGACCAAAAGAGCAGATGTACACTCATATCCTCCGAAACGAAACAATATCTTCACATCACCAGATGTGGTTGCTACTCTTGATCGCGTCAACCTTCCCGATCGAGGAGCAGTCTTTGTTACTGGATCAGTCGCTCAAGCCCTGGGCTATTATATTTCTACAATGACTCTTTCACGCAGCTCCATCCGTCGATCAAGAAGGCAAGCAAGGCAGGCAGCAGCCAAAGAGGATCAAGCTTCGTTTTCTGTCGAAGG
The DNA here is from genome assembly GCA_023014485.1 of Bathynomus jamesi. NCBI lineage: Eukaryota > Metazoa > Arthropoda > Malacostraca > Isopoda > Cirolanidae > Bathynomus > Bathynomus jamesi. The sequence continues at coordinate 1,013,841 of JAJOZX010000317.1, read as the reverse complement.
ACCCCTTCTTTTTCACTGGGATATTATTTTTCAGGGAATTAACCACAAATATCTAGAGAATACGTCTATTATGAATAGGATGTAGCGGTAGCCTCCATTATACACTGAATATCTCTGCATGTCTGTTAAATCCGCTTGCTAAATAGAGTCAATCGAGGCCGCTGTTGTCTTGGCTGTTTTAAACCTTTTTCCGACCGGCTTATGAAGTGTATAAGCATCATGCTCCGACAAAAACCTCTCAACATCTTTTTTCACTACTCCTTCATTATAAACGCCTCTGTACAGTCTATCAAACCCGCCGTAGTAGGTTTGGCTAGAAATGTCATAATAGCGTTTTCCTAATATATTAGCCATTTTCGTATTTTAGAGGCACGCGGGGAGGGTTATCCATTGTTGTTTGGTCTCTTCTTTCTCCTCTTCAGAGGTGCCATCGCTGGGGGTGATGGCGTGCTCAGTTGTGGCACATGCGAGGCTTGCTCCAAGTCTTTTAACCTGTTCAGATTTCCTATCAATGTTTTGGGGACATTTATTTGTTGTAGTCTTGCTTTAATATGTTTCCATCCTGATGGTGAGGGCCTATCCCACTTTCTCACCAGGTCATGGACGATGTCAATGATATTCGAACCCTGTACCCTTGTTCCTTCAACAATGACCTCACCTCTATCGGTCCACTGTATAATGGGTTCTTCGCTCAATAGATTATACTGTAAAGACTTAAGCCTTTATTCCTCAATGTATGTGGAAGACTGCTTTTTAATACATGCTCGATATGTTGTGGGGTCGATCCGTTAATCTTTGACTAGTCATCTCTAGCCGCGACCCCAGGTTCTATGCCTCCATGTTCAGCGTTGTCTGCGCTGTGCCTAATAACTACGGAGACCTCTGTCGGATTCTTATAATTTTCGTACTCATGAAGAAATTTCTGCAGAGCTTCTTGGTATAAGATTCTTTTCTCATCAGGTGACTTTTCACTGTTTAATAGGTCTAACAATTCGCTTTCCATTCTTTCAAGCCTGCTTTTACAAGGTTCTAGAACCGTATCTGGACTCTTTGAGCTTTGCAGTGAAGCATACACCTCGTGTGGAATCACGACTACTTTATTCATTATATTAATCGAGTCAGTAAATGCCCCAAAATTGAAAATAAGATGTAGAGGAATGAATTTCCTCTTTGTACAATAATTCGTTTTTTTTCCCACAGTTTGACTTTTACGAGCTAGTGTGCTTATTATGTTCTTGTAACAGCGTAGGCGAGCCTTCTGAGGGGGTTTCATTGGTACATTACATTTTATAACGTTAAGACAGATTTCACTGATGCATTTTAAAAAGTTGGAGTCAATATTTTTAACAAACATCTGTTGCAATGCCCGGGGCAGTCGATAATAGATTTTTATTAATTCATGTTATTTCTTTAGCCTCTTTGTCATTCTGGAATATACACCGTTTCAGGCTCGTTTGGGACTATATTCGTTCTTAGAAGCACTCTAAACGTGTTTCGCGGATGAAGGTCACAAAGCAAATATCTGGAACGTTGGCTTGTAGCTTCTTCATAAACTTCCAAAAAATCCCTGCGTTGATTCGGGAACATTTGATTGGCTAACATCCCAATTTTTGACACATCTCTACGTTGTACGAATAAGACTAGATGTTGCGTATTTAACGACATATCACGCATGTATCTATTTTTTAAAAATAGATTCTGATTGATGAAGAATACGCTTACGTTATATTAAGATGGTAGGAGAACACTGTAAATGTCTCGGCAAACGTTTTATCCATTTCTAATATGAGATCGTCAATTACAATGACTGTATGTTCATTTTCCTTTAACGAATTAACGTCATATACACCTGTGTGGAACAAAATATCATTTTGGTACTCTTTGAATACTGACTGGTATGTCAAATAGCACCAATGACTTTATGCACAAATTTTGAAAACATCTCCCCCTTATCTTTAATGATTTTAAGCATAAACACAGTTTTACCACATCCTGTAGGGCCAGATATAATACATGTGGATGGGCTCGTGAACCTGAATTTTTCTACAGAATCCATCTCTAACACGTCACACTCCTAAGTGGAACATTTATAAAATATAATAAATTTTAAGTGATGTTCCTTATATTCTACACCAGCATGAAAGCAGAGCAGGAAAGTAGAGCAGGAAATGAATGTTCGTGTAGTTGGACTGTATTTGGAATGGATGATCGTCGTAGGACTGTGTATGTTTTTAAAAGCAGTGTGAGAGACCATACAAGACCCCTACTTATTTTAGGGCTGTCAGGGACAACGTATCTACCCAGCCGTAATATAAGGGACCTTTATGCAAGTTATGATAAAAGCCGAAAATATGGAAGGCATCATGATTTGTGTAAGGGATGCCTCGAGTTTGCGGATGATATAGTGAAACATTGTAAGGATTGCCACATGGTATGTGAACAGTGTAAAAGCTCCAAATGTGAAAGTCGTGTAGTTGAAGATGAGAAGAGGGACTGTAATGTGTGTAGACGCATATTTTTCAATAATAACTGCTTTGAGCTCCAAAAGTCATTTGGTGCTTGCAGGAAAATGAGAATCTGTGAATGTGGTATGTTTCAGACGATGAATAATTGGGGGAAATTCACGCATAAATGTGATGAAATTCACTGTTCTACATGCCATGAGAAATATAAAGCAGATATTATAAGGCATGTATGCTATATAAAAGATGCTAAGCCTAAAAATAGACCTTAACTGTGTACTATGATATAGAAACAGATACAGTTGCTGAAACCAAAGAGGTTGTCCCACATCTACTTTAAGCCAGACCATCTGCGATGAGTGCATGGAAGTCGAGTGTGATGAGTGTCACAAATGTAGCAAACGAACAAACATTTTTAAAACGATCGCACACGACAACCCCGTGAAACTCTGTGTCCTACATTGTGAAGTTGGCGGACAAGTTAAAAAAAATTATTGTGTATATTCTTGCGCATGACTGCGCAAAATTTGACACACAATTCCTTTACAAGGAACTGCTTGAACACGAGTCATCGGAGATATTTACAGGCGATCCTTTGAAAAGAGGAAACAAACTTATACAGATGCAAATAAGAGGTAATGTTCAGTTTAAAGACACTTTTATTATTCACACTTTGTAAATTAGCCAAGCTACCCAAGGTGGTAGGCGTAGCCACCGAAGTTTCAAAAGGATATTTCGCTTACACATTCCTCACTAGCGATACTTTAAATTACGTAGGACTACCGCCCCCCAAAAAATTACTTTAATTATGCCAATATGAGTGATAATGAGCGTGAAGATTTTGACCGCTACTACAACAGTTTTAATGAAGATATTCCTTACAATATAGCGGATGAATGTGAGCGCTATTGCGTGAATGATGTGCGTGTGCTTAGAGTATGTTTCCAGGCCTTTAGAAGGATGCACATAGATCGGTTCAACTGCGACCCGCTACAAGTCGCAACCACGATTGCCTCATTGTGCTTTACGGTGTTCAAGAACAATTGCATGCCAAAAAGACACCTGAGTCGTTACTCACACAAACATCCTGACGCAGTTATGGGCATAAGGCTATTTACTGGCTCATACACCTACAGCAACAGACCGGTGTATACATAAAACATGCCCACAACACGGGGGAAGTACCCATTAAGGTCAGTGGTCGTGTTTTTTGGGTGGATGGTCTAAGCGAAGAACGTGACACTGGTGAGAAGACTGTGTACTCCTTTAACGGTTGCTGGTGGCATGGATGCCCACGCCCTGAGTGTGGAATCGTAGGATATCCATGGTATATCTCCTGCCGACAGTCTTGCATGGACCCGCACCCGTGATCAGCTTATAGGCTCCCAGTTCACTCACAAGGTCTTGTGGGAGCACGAATATGATGCACGGATGGAGGCAAATGGGGAGTACCGTGAAGAAATAAACACAATCAAACGTTGAATGGTATTGGATCCTCTCAAATGCGATGATAGCTTGTTCGGAGGGCGTACAAACCCATTCAAGCTATACTTTCCAACTGCAAAGTGCGTGAAACTCCATTACTACGACTTCTGTTCTTTATACCCCTACGTGATGAAGAACAATCCGTACTCAGTAGGAGCATCTGAAAAACTGGTGGGTCCCGCTCTGCCCACCATCGAAGCGTTCTCAGCAAATTTGAACGAGAACTATTTCGGTCTTTCTTTCGCAGACGTGCTCCCCCCTCGCGACTTATGGATGCCGATCTTACCCGTCGTTATAGACCACAAGCTCATGTTTCCCCTGTGCGTGAAGTGCGCACAGGAGAACAATGGGATCTGTAATCACATGACCAACCAGTGGAAGATCAGAGGTGTATATACAAGTCCTGAGCTATCCCTAGCTGTTCGCCACGGCTACAGAATATTGAAGATATATGAGGTGTGGAAGTTTCAGAAGTTACCCAACCTTTTCAAGCCATATATAAACACTTTTTTGAAGGATAAGGTAGAAGCATCAGGGTATCCGCAAGAAGTTGAGACCGAAATGAAAAATCGCAGTATATTCAGCGCTACCGTGATCGTGAAGGGGTACAACTTGACCGGTCACAAGTTATAAAGAACCCAGGTAAGCGCTTTAGTGCAAAGTTGTGCCTAAATAGTCTTTGGGGGAAATTTGCACAGAATACAGGGAAGGGGAACGTCCATCTAGCCCAAAGTTATAACGAGGTGTGGGATTATGCCAACGCTCCCGATAAAGAGGTCATGGAGATCGTGAATGTCAGTAATACGGACATAATACAGTACAACATTACCGAATTGGCTACAGATACATCATGTGTTACAAACATACCTGTAGCCAGCTTCACAACAGCATACGCTCGCATCAAACTTTGGGGTCTACTGCATTCTCTTGGGCAGAGGGTTCTATACGCAGACACAGATTGTGTGATATTCACAGAGAGGGAGGGTGAATACACGCCGCCTATTGGAGAATTCCTCGGAGAATTGACTGATGAGATCAAGGATGAGTATGGTGATAGTGCCTACACTGATTCTTTTGTATCAACAGGTCCAAAAACGTATTGGGTACGGGTGAGGGTGGGGGAGGAAGTGCGATATATCGTGAAGGCAAAGGCATCACGCTTAACCAGGCGAACGGGTGGATCGTTAACTTTGATTCACTGAAGGAGCTAGCGAGCTTAGAAGATGAGGGTGACCAAAAACCCAAACTGACTGCAGGGACCCACAATTTTTGGGCACAGAAACTGGGGGGCGTGAAGGAACTTAGGGGGGCGAAAGTGTGTCGTAACACATATAGGAAACGCTACCAGGTTCCTGGCACCTACGATATCGTGCCCTTTGGGTACCATAGCCCTTGAATGTTTTGTTTTATATATATATATATATATGTGTGTGTGTGTGTGTGTGTGTGTGTCTATTTACTTGTTAACGATATGTTTATTTATTTATTATGCGTAACTGAATATATTCCATGAATTAGAGACTAATTATTCGTTGATGATATGTTTATTTATTTAAAATAAATTATGTTTCAATTAGCATTTCATTTTCTCCTTCGCGGGTGTGTGTGTGTGTGTGTGTGTGTGTGTGTGTGCGTGTGCAGGAAAAGGTTAAGCACCGCCCACTGTATGGCCGATCAAAGGGGTCACGTGACTCCGGCCACTAGCTGATCATATCTCTGCCCTGCGTGCTCAGTTGACCTCAACAACCCATGGCTCTCAGACGTGTATTTTGAAGAATTTTCGCGTAGACGGAAAAAGTAATGGTTACCTTTGATATTGCGTGCTTGACATTCATGAAGTGGTATTCGATAAAGTCTACAAATGTGGCTACAGATGTGACTCAAAGAATCCCGAGTCCTCCCTCCTTTGAGGCTTTTATGGCCATGTTGAGCCGAGCGAAGCGTGAGGAGCATGAGGTTCAAATACTGTACGGTTATTCTGGCGAGAGCATTGCGGTCTTTCGTGGCTCAAACGATGTCATGGACTACGTCGTAGGACTAAACTGTGTAAAGGCGCACATACACCGCGAAGTGAAAGAAACATCACGTGCAGAAGAGAAGCAACAGGTATGGTTAGTGAGTCTTGCTGACGAATGGTGTGACAAGCGGTATTATGTCATGTTACATCACACCGAGTATGCATACCCTGCGACTGAGAATGTAAATCTTGTTATCATGGACAGTCTAAAATATTTTTATTATTACGTTCATATAGAGTGTGTCCGTAAAGTCATGGTGGGATTTTAAATAGTTATATTATTGCAACGAAACATGATAATGAGATGAAAAAAAGGCAAATTGAAGAACAACTCTAAAAGAATAACTTTATTTAACGTAGTTCGATATGGGCTCCTCTGGTAGCCCTGCAGACATCTAGGCGGTGATGTATGTCCGTAAAGTCATGGTGGGATTTTAAATAGCTATATTATTGCAACGAAACATGATAATGAGATGAAACAATGCCAAATTTAAGAACAACTCTCAAAGTTGTATCTTGTAGTTAGTCTACGCTAAGCTTAACCTTTATCTCGTAGTTAGTCTAGGCTGTCCACATGCCTATGTTGAACATGAGCGTAATACCCCGAAAGTTAATGTGTGGTGTGCTCTAGCACGAGATCGAGTGATTGGCCCATTTTTCTTCGCGGAACCCACTGTGACGTCACACAACTACCTCGCTATGTTGGAACATTTTGCAGTACCCCAATTTCTTGACAATAATGTCATCTTTCAGCAAGATGGTGCTCCTCCGCACTATGCCAACGTTGTTCGAGAATTCCTTAATGAAAAATTTCCACAGAGATGGATAGGAAGAGGAGGATGGAAGCCATGGCCTCCACGCTCTCCTGACCTGACACCTTTTGACTTTTATTTGTGGGGTTACGTCAAGCAAAGCTTGTACAGTGTACCCATTAGGGATGTTCATCACTTGCACGAGCGAATCACGGAAGCTATCGCATCCGTCACTCCTGATGTTCTTGGGCGTGTGTGGCTGGAAATGAATCACCGTCTAGATGTCTGCAGGGCTACCAGAGGAGCCCATATCGAACTACGTTAAATAAAGTTATTCTTTTAGAGTTGTTCTTCAATTTGCCTTTTTTTCATCTCATTATCATGTTTCGTTGCAATAATATAGCTATTTGAAATCCCACCATGACTTTACGGACACACTGTATATCATGATGAGGTTGTGGCGAAAGGCCTGTGTGAGTTTTTAATAGAGTTTAGATATGAGTATCGCTTGCTAAGCAAAAAGGACAGATATGGGCACATGTTTCTCTCAAATAGAGCGCCGGAGTGTTAATAAAATGTGTGTAGTTCAAGAAAATACAATGTTGAACACCCCTAAACGAAGCTGTATGGTTTCGATAAAACATTAAAGCCATTATTACTTCATGTATCAGAAAAATTTTGATTGCCGACATAATGGGATACAAATATTCCCATGCCTCTTTCATGTTGGAGCAAGCCCGTGCACGAATCACTAACGCTTGGTATGACACGCTCATGTGACTCATCCCCACCCCCACCTCCCGCCGAACCAAACCGCGCACCCGGTTGCTCATAGTCACCTCAGAGCTTCTTGACCTGACTGGACGTACACTCCTCACAATAGAAAACGATGGAGCTTCCGTTGAGCAGCATCCTCAATGCCGTATACTATGTGTCCGTGACAAATTCAGTGCGTGTGTTCAGGCGTAACACCGACGCTGTTAATTATGTACTAGAAACACGTTGTAGACAAACAAACTCTGGTAAACGGAATGTTATTTATTTAAGTGTTGAGGAGATGAATAGAATCTTCGTGATACTTGAGAAGTGGGGCGAGGATCGTTATAAAGTAACTGCAGGTGTCGGCACAAGAAGAGAGCAGATTAGTGATGCACCCTCATATGCCATTATTTGTACGCTGTTTATAATTCGCGACCAGCCATGCATTGATATACGGTTGATGTGGAAGAATGCGTCTGATAATAACGTCCTTGTCCCCACGCGAAACTGCTTCACCCTCGAAAGAATGTTTGAAATCGTCGGTTTCCGCAAGCTAAAGCCTATATTAGACGCACGTCTTACCGATATGCTTTATTTTGACGCGGTTCTTGAATACGCATACACCGCTCTGCTCGACGGGTTTACCGAGTGTAGGACTGAACAAGGCGAGAATGGCTTGGAACTGGATGCGTATTTAAAAGGTATAGACTCTTCGAAATATCTTAAACTTTGATACAAAGGACTTGAACGGTACAGGGCTGAGCTCACCTACACTATTCACCCTGAAGAGCTATTTCTTTATATAACGAGCAGCTGTCGGCACGACTTAGAAAATTATGCGTTGTGAAGAAGAGTTCACGGTTGAAAAGCTCAGATTGGAAAGAATAAACCATCGTTTGGAAAGGAGCGTTTATAAACTTGAATTTAATAATGATGTTGTGGCAAACAATGTCCTCTTTGTGCGTGCTTTTAATTGTATTCTATCCGTATTTAAAGAGAGCGATAATTTTCCAACCAATTGTAAAGTGGGCACAAAAATAGTGTTAAACGAATTGAAAGCCCTTTACATTGAGTATAGGCACCATAGTACTTTGAGGAGCGAAATAATGTTAAATCGTATTTATTGCATAGTAGAAAGCAACGATGATGTAACTGTAGACTCGATCACATGCGAGTTTAGTATTTTAATTAAGCGTGTTAGAACATAAAACGCGTGTATTTTGATGTATTTATATATATATTACCTATGTAATAGTATTCTTCTGTGCTATTATTTTTAAGTTTATATATAAGTGTATATTTGCTCATACTTATATTAAATGTGTATATAGATTTCTTCTGTACTATTATTATTATTCTTTATGCTTATATATAAGTGTGTATTTGCTCATACATATATTAAATATGTATATAGATTTCTCCTGTACTAATATTATCATTTAAGAATATATATATATACAGTATATATATATATTATATATATATATATATATATATATATATATATATACACGCGCCTCGGTGGTGTAGTGGTTAGCGTCGCTGATTACGAATCCATCGGCCCCTGGATCGAGACCCGGTGACGGCAGCCGGCGCGCAGCAAAACCCAGCTGTTCATCCTTCCACACAATGAAGAAAGTGGTTGGTAGATAAATGGGTACCATGGGTGGCCTAGTGGTTAAGACGCTGGGCTGCTGGTGGGACGTGGTTCGGATTCCACGTTAAACTGTAGGTCTAAGGTTGAGTGAAAAACTTGACCTTCGTCAGAATGAACAATTCGGCCGGAAGCTAACCAAAGGTTACGAAAGATATATATATATATATATTCTTCGTTTAAAGTGTGTATGTTTTGCTGTATAGAATTCTTATAAACTATTTTTGATTGTATATTTATTTCCTATACAGGGTGTCCCAGAATTAACTATCTATTTCAATGAAATCGGACAAATTTTTTAAAAACACACTTTTATTTATGTTTATCATGTTTAATATGTGTTAAAAATGTATAAATTTCTAAATTTTTTTCATAATTTTATATTCATAATTTTTTCATTATCTGGTCCAATGAAAGACCGTCTGAAGTCATAGAATGGCAAAGAGACTCTCCAAAAGTTAACGTGTGGCTTGGAATGACCAAATCCAAAATTTATGGCCCATTCTTCTTTGCGGGAGCAACTGTAACAGGTACCGTCTACCTTGATATGCTTCAGCAGTTTCTCGAACCACAGCTTCTTGATGATGGCATTCCTGATAATGTTGTGTTTCAACAAGATGGAGCACCATGTCATTATGCTCTAATTGTTCGAGAATACCTCAACAGACGCCTTCCGAATCGGTGGATTGGACGTGGAGGACCTCGACCTTGGCTTCCGCGTTCTCCGGATTTGACACCCCTGGATTTCTTTGCATGGGGTTTCATAAAAACAAACGTTTATCGCCAAAAGATCAATGCTTCTTGTTGAAACACAACATTATCAAGAATGCCATCATCAAGAAGCTGTGGTTCGAGAAACTGCTGAAGCATATCAAGGTAGACGGTACCTGTTACAGTTGCTTTCGCAAAGAAGAATGTGCCATAAATTTTGGATTTGGTCATTCCAAGCCACACGTTAACTTTTGGAGAGTCTCTTTGCCATTCTATGACTTCAGACGGTCTTTCATTGGACCAGATAATGAAAAAATTATGAAAATAAAATTATGAATTTTTTTTTAGAAATTTATACATTTATCATGTTTAATAAGTGTTAAAAATGTATAAATTTCTAAATTTGTTTCATAATTTTATTTTCGTAATTTTTTCATTATCTGGTTCAATGTGTTTAAAAAATTTGTCCGATTTCATTGAAATAGATAGTTAATTCTGGGACACCCTGTATATTCCATGTATGTTAAATTATTGCCAATAATTCGACTAAATAAACAGAATGATATAGTTGTGTTTTGTTATTCAATAAACGATAGAAACCAGTGCTTTCCGGGGTGTATATATATATATATATACGATATTAAGCGATAACTGGGTTGATGTGAATATATAAACGATGCATGTGTGCTTCAATAAATATATATATATATGTATACACTACGTCAAATGGTTGGTTACCCCTTCTAAGCCAACTGATGCTGTCAAGAACATCTCCATTAATATATACACTAATTAAATAAATAGCGCAATCTGGCACTGCAAAAGTTATTAATATATATATATATATATATATATATATATATATAATATATACTAAGCCAAATCGCTGGTTACGCCTCCTAAGCCAGATTAAACCTTCTAATCCAACTGGCGGATTAAGACTTCTAAGAACTGTGAGGTCAAGAGCGCTCATTAAGTTATGCGACATGCCTGCAAGAACATCTCTTCTCTCCTCCTCTCTCCTCTCTCTTAGGTTAGGTTTGGGTGGCAGCTTGGGGGATAAACCACTCCCCCTTGCTTGCATACCCTCTTCCCTTTTTTTATTTTTTTAAATTATTTTGTGGTCGTTTTGTGATTTCCAACCCTGCTGTTCGTAAAATCATCGAGGAGACTACGGCTAATCCTCGGTTGAATTCTATGCACCTGAAACATTCTTTTGGGCCGAATTGGAATTGATGTTCATCCCTTCACTGTAAGCAAGACACTGAACAAGAATGGGCTCTTTGGGCGAATTGCAAGGAGAAAACGACTGCTCAAAAAATCTCACGAGGGTGCTCGTCAGGTGTGTACCTAGAAATTTTTGGTGGGGGTGGGCCCAAATTTTCCGATAAAGGAGTGTGACAAAGATACCGTTTATCGATCATCTCTCCCATCAAGCATAACAATTTACATGCAATACAAAGCATCTATTAAGTACGAGGAACACATGATAACACACCTGCATCAGTATTCAGTAATGCAATACAAAAGCAGAATACACTACCATTAAATGAAAGAAAATGATACACAAGGGAAAACTCACAGTGCATTCTGTGTAGCAATGGACCAGAAAATTTGCAACATTATACTATATATTATACTGCCCAGCATAACAGAATGAAAAAAATTGTGGCCACAACAACCATATATTGAAAACACGTACAAATTAATTGGAGCTCTTCTTTTAAATACAAATACAACCAGTGGCAGATTATCATTGAGGCAATTGAGGCTGAAGCCTCAGGCACCCCATGCTGAGTTTCGATGATATAATTCGAAATTTCGCAAACTTCTTTGATTAAATATGACAGAGTACACAAACTGACAAATTCCCTGTTTTATTTTGTGTTTTATAGGCCCTAAAGTAAAGTTTGTTTAATAGTGTTTTGTTTTAGCAAACGGCAAAATACACTGTGTTATGGTTCTTTTGTTTGTTTCTGAATTAGCCTAAGCATCATACATATAATTTGTGTAAATGTACTGTGTACAATTTAGGGTGTGTCAATTCTGTCAACTTTTTTCAAATCAATTTTGGTAGTGAAAATATAGTGTCTTTTCATGTCAAAACTTGAAATTGGCCATCCAAAATGAAATAAAATAACCCTTACCTACATCAATTTTACCTTAAAGTTTCAGAAATTGACTCTTTTACTAAATAATAGGACATAAATTGATTAACTATTCATCTGTCACAGAATTATCCCACTGATCGCATATGGAGTGCTTTCAAGGTCATATAGTTGTTGTCAATGTACAAGTCACAACATGAATAGAACTGTCCCTCACTCTCAGTCCTCAGTTGCCTCTTAGATGTCATAGACGGTGGTTTGCTGTTATTGCTCTTGTACCTACTTCATAGTTATTCTACTAGACGAATACTACAGTTTAACTGTAAGTATGGATTACTGATTATTACAATTATTTATTATTATCATATTCTTCTGTCTAATTATGTTGTAATCCATGAAATATTATTTTATTGAATTTTAGAACATCGAATGACTAAACTTTGAAACATCGTAATTGATATAAAATACTTAAATGTTTTTCTTTCTTTTCAGATATTCCTAAGATGCCAAAATTGAAGACAAGAGGTCAGTCGTCATGCCACTTGAGCCTGTTAGTCGGTACAGGAAAGGAGCTTCCCGTATCAGAACTGCCAACAGTGCGAGACATGCTGAGACTAGGGTTACTCCTTAGTGAACAAAATACAAAGGATAGAAGGAACTACACAGAGAAAGAGCTCATAAGGGACATGATTCCCCCCTCTTCTGCATCAGTTGAAAAAAGCTAATGTGTTATTCAAACCAAACCACCTGTACTCAATCAGTATAGAACTGTTGAGCTAAAATTAACAAAGCTGTGGCACAAAGCAGTTGAGACATCACTTGGTAAAGGAAAACTAGCAAAGAAAAATAAATTTCTGCACACACTTGATACTCTTCTTGACATTTTTAACTGCCAATGTCCCATAGAGTTGTGTTCTGAAGCCAATTGTTCTCCCTCATGCAGAAGAGAACCTCACCCTCACATTGATTGTCGCTGTCCTCGTGAGAAGAAGATCCCTGTTTTGTAGCTGGCTTTCATAAAGGCGCAGAGAACAAAGGCAGGAGGTCAAGGAAGTATGCAGATTGGTTCGGCAGATTATTCAGAAACCAAAAAACAGATTGTTATTGCTAAGAAAAAAGAGAAAATCCGTGAGAGAGGGAAGAAAGGAAGAAAAAGAAGAGTGAAGAAGCCACCCAAAGAGATGAAGAGCTCTATCAAGAGGTTTCTCACTTCTTTGAAAGCTCTTCAGATGAACAGAAAGAAGCAACATCAGATGATAGCTCCAAAATGCCATCTGAACCTTCGCCGAAGAGAATGAAATACAACATTAAAGACATCTCAAACATTGCCCTTGCCAGTATTCGCCACCATACGGGGCTACGAGAGACTGCAGAGATTGCCACTGCCGCTTGGATAGATGCAGGCCTCATCAGCCGAGAGGATACATCCTTAGTGATAGATCATAATAAGATAAGAAGAGCACAAGAAAAAATAATGAAGGAAATATCTGATCAGCATGAAAAAGATTTGAAGGAGGAAGGTCTCTCTTGCCTTTTGTTTGATGGAAGAAGAAATGACACAAAAGTTCTCCTAGAGGTAGAGGGAAGGGACAGAAAGTTTCCCGGTCTCATCAAAGAAGAACACTATTCTGTGTGTTCCGAACCTGGTGGCCGCTATTTGTTTCACTTTGCTCCTGAAGCAGAAGTAGAAGGCAAGAAACATGCAGAGGCAATTGCTGATCAAATAATATGTTGGCTTCAAGAAAGAAGACTTGACAGTTCACTGCAGGCCGTTGGTGGAGACTCAACTGCGGTGAACACTGGATGGCAGGGCGGTGTTATGACGCATTTAGAGAAAAAACTTGGAAGAAGGCTTGTTTGGATTGTATGTGATTTGCACACAGGGGAACTACCTCTTCGTCGTCTCATACAGGAACTTGATGGTCCTACAAAGAGCAACAACAAGTGGTCAGGCCCCCTTGGCAACATGCTAGATGAAGCAACGGAATTAGAAATAAATACAAAATTTCAAAGGTCGAAGTAGGCCCTCCCCTTCCAGTGTTGTCTGAAGAAGTTATCAAAGACCTCAGCACGGATCAATCTTACGCTTATCGTATTGTTCAAGCAATCAGATCAGGAGAGTTGCCTCAAAATCTGGCTCTCTTGGAGATTGGACCCGTAAGTCACAGTCGTTGGTTAACTACAGCGATTCGTTTCTGCAGGATTTGGGTTTCCAAACATGCACTGAAGGGCAAAATGCTACAGAATTTGATGTTGATTGTTGAATTTATTATTGGGTTTTATCTTCCTCACTGGTTCAATGTAAAACTTAATCCAATGTGGATGGAGGGGCCCAACCACATCTTGTTTCAATTGCAGCTACTGAGAACCCAAAGGAAAGTAGTGGTGAACATCGTGTTACCTGTGGTGAGAAGGTCCGCTTGGTATGCTAGGCCAGAGGCAGTTTTGCAAGCAATACTCTGCAGCCAATGTACCAGAGCGAACTGAGGCTGTGGAAATCATTCTAAAGCTTAGAGGAACATCACTAGATGATGACCAGCTGGGAGACTGCTCTGTTCAGACAAGGAAGGTACCTCCGATAAACGTCAATGCCACGAAATTGTCAGAATTAGTTAACTTGAGTTCGGAAGTTTTGGAGCCACCACTGACAACATGTATAACAAACAAAGATTTAACACAACTTAAAGAGGCCCCAATGCAAGTGTCAAAGTGGCCTTCTCACATTCAGAGTGTGGAGAGATGTGTGAAAATGGTCACAGAAGCAGCTAGTCAAGTTTACAGTCACGAGAGGCGAGAAGGCTACATCAAAGCGCAAGTAGCAAGCTGAATGCTGATATCAAGGAGCCGCAGCAAAAAGGACATGACTGCATTGGTTACTTTCAAATAAAGACTCTGAATGATATCTTATTGCCACTTTAAATGTTGATAGGATGTTTGCGCACATTTGTTATTTACTTATTTTGTTACGAATTTATGGAAAAATTGAATTTTTTAATTAAAATTGATGTAGGTAGGAGTTATTTTTTATTGTTTTTGAAGCAAGGATATTATTTTGCCTGCCAAATGATTACATTAAATTGCTACCAAATCACATGATTTTCAATTTAGTCATTTCACCCCCAAAATTGACACACCCTAGTGTACATTTATATACATGTATTGTTAATAAAAATCTATAGAAAAGGGCCCCCGATATAAAATTAGTCTCAGGCCCCAAGTACAGCTAATTTTCCGACAGAGGGAGAAATTTTCCGATAAAATCCTTTCTGAGGCTTGGTTTAGGCTTAGGGTGATCGACCCCCCCCCCCCCGGGCCCCCCTCTAGCTACACGACTGGACTGCTCGTTTAAAGTATGCTAACGACTACCGAAGTCGTGGAATTGACTACTGAAGGACGGTACTGTGGACTGATAAGACCAAGATTGAGCTTTTCGGCCACAATGCATTTGAAGAAAAGCATTTGAAGAAAAAATACCATCCCCACGATCAAACATGTTAATCGAAATACTCTTCCGTGGGTTTGTTTCTGTGTTTCTGAGCCTGGTTAAATTGATGGAAATCAACGGACACATGGATTTTACCAAATATCAAGAAATCCTATAAGAAAATGTCATGCCTTCAGCTCGCCGGCTCTCCATGGGTCGCAATTTTATTCTGCAGCAGGACAATGATCTGAAATACACGAGCAAATCTACCAATGCATGGCTGAAGAAGAGTAAATGGAAACTTTTGGAGTTGCCATACCATTGACAAGATCTCAATTTGATTAAGTATTTGTGATTTGATCTCAAGAGAGTTGCTCATGCATGGAGTCTATCTACTCTCAATCAGCTCCGCGAAATTTGTCGAAAATAATGGACCACAGTCTCTTCTGGGAAGTGCAAGAAGCTGATCGAGAAATATTCTAAACGTTTGATTGAAGTTATTCAAGTTAAAGGCAGTCATACAGCACATTAATCATCTGTACTTAAACATTTGTCCAGTATTACTTTCACATTTTTTTTTCCATTATGCGCTGCATTTTGGCTTAGTTTATTAATTTTATGGTTACTGTCATTAATGCTTCAATCAAAATACAGTTTTTCGTTAGGTTTTCAAGTGTACTTAAAAGGTTTTTGCACAACTGTATATATATATATATATATATATATATGTCTTGAACGTGTAATTAGAGACAAAATTGCTTACTTTATACAAGAAAAGAGTTTACTCAATCAGAACCAGCATAGCTTCAGGGCTGGAAGATCATGCCTTTCACAATTATTAGACCATCAAGAGGAAATACTAGAGACATTGTGTCGAGGTCAAAATATAGATGAAATATATACCGATTTCGTTAATGCTTTGGATACATGTCATAGGGCACAAACTTAAGAAAACAAGAATTACTGAACAGCTGGGACGAAGGATATTTATTTTATTTCTTGACTCAAAGAACACAAAGAGTAGTATTAAATGGAATTAAATCTGAAGTCTCAGAAATCGTCAGCTCTGTTCCACAAGGTACAGTACTAGCTTCCTCGCTGTTTATCATAAAGATTGTAGACATAGATGCAGATATTAATGACAGTGTCGTGTTTCGCGGATGACACAGAAATATCCAATGAAATATCAAAAGGACATTGAAACATTATTCAAGTGGGCAGAAAACAACAATATAAAGTTCAACGAAGAACTCTTCCAACTTATAGAATATGGTAACAAAAAGAAGCTACATAATAAAGGATATAAAACACTACAAGACAAACAGATAACATTAAACCCACAAGTCAGGGGTCTTGGAGTAATAACGTCATCGGATACAGAATTCTGAGACCACAACAACATTAAAATTATAACAACTAGAAAAATAGTGAGAATTATCTGCAGGAGTTTCCACAGCAGAAAAGCTAACATTATGCTTATATTATGGAAGAGTTTAGTCCTACCAATAACTGAGTATTTCTCAGTACTCATAAGCCCATACAGAAAACTAGACAATGTAAACAGAGAAGCGATACAAAGCACTTTTATGTCTTAGATAGAGGAAACGAAAGATGAATGCTACTGGTCTTGACTATAAATTCTGAAACTCTACTCCCTGGTAAAAAACCATGACGTGAGTGATACACAATAATATACATGTGGAAAATACTCGAGAGATGTGTCCTAAACTACAGAAATGAAATGAGAGAAACGGTAGATTCTGTACTGTCCCAGTTGCGGGTGGGAAAGGGGGCCATGAAAAGATCGAAAATACCCTCAGAATACGAGAACCAAAACTCTTCAACGCCGAGAAAAACTGATGAACCTCCAACACGCCAACCTGAATAATTTTAAGAACCAACTGGACAAGTTTTTGTTCAAAGTCCCTGACCAACCAGGCGTAGCTGGCTACAAGGACAGGAAGAAAGTGGAAGCCAACTATCTCCTCCACCAAATCTAAAATGAATAGGGCATAAGCCGCTTAGTGGATGTTTAAAAAAAGCTTTTAGTAATAGTGACAATATTTACTATATGTTATACGATATGTTTCACAGATCAAAGGACATATGTTTAATATATGAATAAACACGAGATTATTATAAACTAAGAAGTATTGACGTTTATATTTGGACTTTTAAACAGTAGTACAACATTTTTGGAAGTTTTCTCAGATATGCAAATCTTCAAATCCTTCTGTAATGAGCGTCTGTGAAGCGTTTCACCAGCTAGAAATTTCGTTAGTGTTTAATGAATTTACTATGCAACGGAAACGAAACGTCATTTCAGTCAAATATATGTTCGGTATTACTAACAGTCAAAAATTACACTTCACTGAGACGTAATAAAGGATTTTATTTAACGTGCACCAATCAATAAATTTGACATATTCAGTACTAATAGTACCGCATGGAATATTAAGAGGTTTGTCAGAAAGTGACACAAATAAAAACAGTAAAGGAACTAAGAAAAAGCCCTGAAGTACAACTTTTTTAATACTTAATTCTGAAGATATCACACATTTTCTAATGTACCCGATGGATATATCTGCTAGTAAAATAACTTTCAAGCCAGTAATAATTGTTCCTCGAAAGTTTAAGGATATCATCATCGCATCAATGTCCTTGGTCAAATTTATAAAAGGAAAAGTCACTGTTTCTTGGCTTACCTTACTCTCAAAAGAGTGTAAAATGTCACTTAAGTAAATTTATTCTTGCAAACTCTATATAATGTTATGGCTATAACACATTTAACTAACATCACATCTGTGGGAGTTATAATGAGAAAATTTTAAATAGATTTTAACAAAACTTTACCCAACCCACAGTACAAAATCTTTCCATATCTGCCTCTATGTCTACCTGTCTGTCTAAGAGGTAATTAAAATATGTTCAGGTTAAAAAACTATGCACAGTAAAAACAATGAAAAACAATGGTCTCGTCGGTTTGGCGGACTGCTACAAATTTTTACTTAGCAAATCAATTAGTTACAAATCAATAAATTTACAAATCAATTATTTACAAATTTTATCCAAAGGAACTGTAAGTTAGGTTAGGTTAGTTAGGTAGATTAGGTTAGGTTTAGTTAAGTTACGTTAAGAATTAGACATTTCCTTAGGATAAAATTTGCAAATAATTGATTTGCTAATTTTCATAAAAATCTGTAGCAGTCCGCCAAACTGAAAAGATCCAAAAATAAAATGTTAATTATCCTCATAAAAACTATTTACATAAAATAGAAAGAAATTTACCATTTTATACCTTTTGCTTCGGTGTAAACATTTCTCCCATTCCAAGTTTTACAAGAAAGAAATATTATTTAATTTTGATGCCGTAAGTAATAAATTGTTAGTAATCCAAATATCTCTTTATAAAACATATATTAAGTTTTATTGATATTATAAACAATAAAATAAAAGAGGGATCCTTTTCTTCGCTTAAAGAATTCGATTTCTATTGAAATATATTTATTCTTTTTTTTCTTATGAGGAATTCTTCTTTCTAAACCCCTTCACTGGTTTTACCAGATTGACATCATATAAAAGAGGCAGTACAATGGAAGGTGTCGTTAATACCTTCAAAATGATTCAACTAACAGTAAGTACTTAAAATTATGACATTTCTAACATTACTCCTTCTCTAATTAGAATATTTGTTTCAATATGGTTTTTAGTTTTAGTTTCCGTTTCGATTCAGAACTTTATAGTCAAATTTAATGATATATCATTCACTCCAAATTTATTTTATAAACAGTTATAGAAAAAAGTTCGCCGAGAAATAAAAAAATTTCTATGAAGCATAAAAAATCCTAATCATTAATAGGGTTTTGTTTTTCAAATCCTATTTGTGTCGCCATAAAGAATAAAATATCCAAAAGAAAACAAAATAAATTACTAATTAGTAATTTTTTATGGTGTTTAGAAATTTTCTTTTTTCTGACACTGAACATAAGGTGAATTTAGAGTGAAGGATACTTTATCCGTCAATCAATTCAAAACGGTTAGTCAGAAGGGTTTCCTTTGTATGTGGCTTCGTACGCCCATAAGAAAAAAATCCAAAAACCCCTATTCCCCACGCAGATGGGGTGGGCTTTAATGAATTCCGAGAATTACGTGATATTTTGCGCGGAGGCGGCTGTTTAAACTCCTTCGTAATAACAAAGCTCATGGAGCAGAGGGGACCTACAGTTTTATGTGGAATCCGAACCACGGGTCGCTTCATTATCTGGACGCAGGGGACGGTGTTCCACTCATTTAGCACCCACAACCAATGTCTCTTACCTTCGTTGACGGGAAGCGGTGGTGTGACATAGCCATGACGAGAGCCACGTGAACTTTGAGAGTCACCTGACCCTAGGTAATCACAGAATAAGTGGCTGGTCAAACTTAAACCGCAGTGACTTCGAGGGGAGTCGAACCCCGGACTTTCAGGATCCGATACATCATCTTGCAAATAATCTGAAATATTTCAAAGCTCTTTAGTAATTAACTGGAGATGCAGGAATGGTTTATATGAAAGAAGATAATTTTTAAAAATTTCTAAAGGTTTTAATTAAATTCTGTATTTTGTATTGAAAATATGTAAATGAGAAAGGTTAGTTTGAAGCTCAACCTTTAAAAATTGCTAATCACTTCTATGAACTGAAAATTCGTTTTTATAAACATACTCTTAAAGACGCCATTTGGACTAACTGTTTTTAAGCGATTTTGTGCATGGTATATATATATATATATATATATATATATATATATATATATATATATATATGTTAAACACAGACCGTGCATGGAACAAGGAACTCTTCTGGGAAAATTAAATCCACTATAGTCCGAATAAGTAATGGTAAATGACAAATACCATAGTTTTTTTTTTTTATATATATGGGAAGAATTTCACAATTAAACACGTGAAATGAATGATGTAAACCCACAAGGAAAAGGAAAAATGATTCTAAGACCTTTCATGTATTCAGAAGTACACCTCGTCAGGGAATGACGGAAGAGGGAATTCCCTGACGAGGTGTACTTCTGAATACACGAAAGAGATTGGAATAATTTTTAATTTTCCTTGTGGGTTTACATCATATATATATATATATATATATATATATATATATATTATATACACACGCAAACTCAGAATGGTCCCCTGAGAAAATTATGTTAAACACAGACCGTGCATGGAACAAGGAACCCTTCTGGGAAATTAGATCCACTATAGTTCGAATAAGTAATGATAAATGACAAATATGATACCACGTGACCACAAAAATTGTCCCTGTTTTTAATCGCTTATTACTCAGTCATTATTGCAGCTTCACAAATGAAATAAAAAGCATTCGAAAGAGAACATTTTAAAGTTTTAATTTATTCTACATGTGTTCAAAGTGACGTCCCTGGACATTCTTACATTTCACACAACGGGAAAGGAAGTTATTTATTACATTTTCCAAAACGCTGCATTCAATGGACTATACACTCTCTACCACCGCTTGCTTTAATTCTTCGATAGAGGATGGCTCTTGCCTGAATACTTTGTCCTTGACAAATCCCCAGAGAAAAAAGTCCAAAGGTGATAGATCGGGAGATCTTGCGGGCCAGGGAAACTGCGAGCGATGAGAAATGAATCTTTGTTCAAAAAATCTTGTTAAACATTCCAGTGATTGCCTAGTTGTGTGGGCTGTTGCTCCGTCTTGCTGAAACCACTTGTTACTGCAGTTTTCTTGTTCAAAAACAGTGTTCAGCATTTCTACATATCTTTCTGAAGTTACTGAAAGCGGTCTCCTTGTCTCTGGGTCCTCAAAAAAGTAAGGACCATAAACCTTGCTGCTACTCAAACCACACCAGACAGTAACTTTTGGTGAATGCAGAGGTTTCTCCAAGTGTATATTTGGCTTGTTTTGTGACCAACACCGGTAATTCTGTCTGTTGATGAACCCATTGAGATAGATATGGCATTCATCACTGAATATTATGTCACTTAATCTTATCTGGTTTTGTTCAATTATTGTTTCAATGCGTTCACAAAACATCAAACGACGCTGGTAGTCTTGTTCGCTAAGCTGTTGCAAACACATAATTTTGAATGACTTCATTCTCAAATCCAACGTGATTATTTTCCGAATGCTCTCCCGTTTGATTCCTGTCACAGCTGATAGTCGTCTCACAGATTTCTTGTTGTCCGTTTCAAGCTGATTTGCGACTGAATCAATGTTTTCAGCGGTTCGCACACCTATGCTGCGCCCAGAGTTGCCTTTATGCATGTTCTTGATTGAGCCGTGATGTTTCCATTTTGCGAAAATCCTGCGAATCGTTTTAGGATCTATGGTCCTTTGCTGACCGTATTGTCGTCTGAAAGACCGTTGGGTGGCAACTACCGAGCCATGTTTGATCATCTCTTCTGCGATGAAAACACGTTGCATGTCCGACAAATAACCCATGATTGTGGTGGATAAAACTGTCATTTTTTTATAAGTACTGATTTCGTATCCAGGATATCGAAAAAATTAAATAAAACTTTTAAATATTCTTTTTCGAAAGCTTTTTATTTCATTTGTGAAGCTGCAATAATGACTGAGTAATAAGCGATTAAAAACAGGGACAATTTTTGTGGTCAAAAAAGACGGAGCAACAGCCCACACAACTAGGCAATCACTGGAATGTTTAACAAGATTTTTTGAACAAGATTCATTTCTCATCGCTCGCAGTTTCCCTGGCCCGCAAGATCTCCCGATCTATCACCTTTGGACTTTTTTCTCTGGGGATTTGTCAAGGACAAAGTATTCAGGCAAGAGCCATCCTCTATCGAAGAATTAAAGCAAGCGGTGGTAGAGAGTGTATAGTCCATTGAATGCAGCGTTTTGGAAAATGTAATAAATAACTTCCTTTCCCGTTGTGTGAAATGTAAGAATGTCCAGGGACGTCACTTTGAACACATGTAGAATAAATTAAAACTTTAAAATGTTCTCTTTCGAATGCTTTTTATTTCATTTGTGAAGCTGCAATAATGACTGAGTAATAAGCGATTAAAAACAGGGACAATTTTTGTGGTCACGTGGTACTATAGTTTTTTCTTTTTCATGATGTTAGCCCGACGTGGATATGAAAAGGAAAAAAAAACTAGTATTTGTCATTTATCATTACTTATTCGAACTATAGTGGATGTAATTTCCCAGAAGAGTTCCTTGTTCCATGCACGGTCTGTGTTTAACATATAATTTTCTCAGGGGACCATTCTGAGTTTGCGTATATTAAACGGACGTGTTATATGCCTTGAAAATTGACGCCCAGTGTCCCGGTTGAGGTTTAAGTTTTGTTTTTTGGCTAAAAATACAATAGTTACCCCTTTTTCTTTGATGTATTCAATCCGACGTGAACGCAACGAATCTTTTGCTTATATTGAGGCCCTGAATGTAGTAGGCTAGGTGTAAACTGTAAACCCTAGATCCTGTCCCAAAGCTGGATCCTATCTGCTTTGCAGATAGCTGGTGAGGGAAGCTATATTTTTGGGACCTCTTTGCGAGTGACCCGTTGCCCACGTCGGACTAACATCATGAAAAAGAAAAAACTATAGTATTTGTCATTTATCATTACTTATTCGAACAATAGTGGATGTAATTTCCCAGAAGAGTTCCTTGTTCCATGCACAGTCTGTGTTTAACATATATAACATTCTTATTTTTGCAAAGCTTTCAATAACTGCTCTTCTAATCTTCAGTGAAAGAATTTAAATGATGTGTAATATAAAACAAAGATGCTGGCTGCCTGCGGGCCACTTCCGCCCCTTGAGACAGTTTTCTCGGCCTCCGGCCTTGAAATACTTGTCGGAATATTCCCATATAATTACAAATATAGTACAAATATAACTTATCATAAAATATTAAACGGAAAGCCTTAAAATTAAAACAAATAAAATTTCTTCGCAAGTTTCAGGCATTTTTAAAAATCAACCACAAAACATTGATACGTTATACCAACAACAACGTTCATAGGTTCATAATCATTCTTTCGGTATAAGTGACATTCTTTTAATGTTTTGGCATTATTGGTACGATTAAACTTAATTCAGTAACATTATTTGTTTCATTTTCGACGGATCTGCATTTTTCTAAGTAATTGTTCGGGGTTGCTTGAACAAGATCAAATTTCATGATGTTGACGTTCACCCTTATGCAAATGTATGGATTTCAAATGAAAATGTTAAGTTTGTTTAATGTTTTAACTGAGAACGACTAAACAATACATACATTTCAGATTTTCAATGAAAATTACTAACGTAACCAGGCATAATGTAACATAAGCTAACCGAACCTAACGTGATCTAATTTAAACTAACTTAACGTGAAATTAACTGACACAGTTGGGATTTTCGGCATTATGCAAGTTCAGAAATTTTGGTGTTGACATTGCGCAAATCGACATTGTTCCGCTACTCCATTTTTCGTTTGAAAGAAATGCATTTTATTCATATTTCATTATCGAGATTCTGAGCACTTGGGGTGGAAAAAAGTGGTCCCCAAGCAAACAGAATTTGGTTATCTTTCATTTAAAGAATTAAAAGTTAGACGTAAAGCATTTTAAGAAATAATGTTTATTATTATTATTATTATTATTAAAACCAGATAGTGTTTTTCACCTTCATAACCGTAACTTCCATAGTACAGTAGACTCTCGATAATTCGCGAGATAGGTTCCCAGAAATCTCGCGAATATTAGCCTCGCGAATTTCAGTCTAATGGTTTTTTATGTTAATAAAGGGTTAGGTACCAGAAGATAAAATAATACACCCATAAAAGGCCTAAAAGTTTATTTGTATTTTGAATTATCACGTGCAAGTAAATTCCAAAGCCCCCTAGCCACTTCAGACATCGTTCACTGACTCCGACACCTCAGATTCTGCCGACTCAGATTCCGCCGACTCGGATCCTGCTGACTCAGACGGTCCAATAGCCTGCTCGGCTCCACCTACGTGAAAGCATACAAAGTGATTTTTTTAACACTAACACTTTTTTTCCATTCCTTTCACTCAACTTTCTTTTTCGTTCCTTTCTCTCTCAACTTTTTTCACATTTAATTCACACTGACACTAGTTTAACGGAGTTTAACTAACCTGGAGATGGTCTGAACGCGGTCCTACCCGCCAGATTTAAATTGGATTGCTGGAATTCCTTGCAAATTTCAGTTTTATCACGATTTTGTAAATTGATGAGAGTAATGAAAGGACCCGCGAATTTCGAAGTGTGAATTAGTAAATCGCGAATTATCGAGAGTTTATTGTATATATATAAATATTGTTCCTTAAAATACGGTTCCGTGTGAATGGTTTCCATCAAAACGCAGAAATTGGTTTCCATGGTAACTGGTCGACGTTGGAGAATACCGAGAGATTTTTATTTCTGTACTTATGCAAAACGGCACTCCTGAATGTGAATAAAATCGTCTGCGTGAACAAAAATAAAATCGGCGCTATGCAGAAAACACCATTTTAATTTAGATGTAACGTTTCCAGACATGAATCATTGTGTTCATTCATATAATAAAAGACAAAATTTCAATTCAAATACATAAACCAACTACAATATAGTTATGTTTTCTGTGTAGTGTAGCTTCGATTTTAGGATTTAATGCGTGTTATCATTAACATAAAAGAATGGCAACAGAAAGTGTGCTGCATGAACATTAATTATTCTGTTGCATGCCCTTATTATTTGTTTGGCTGGTAATAAAGTGTAAATTACAAGCGATTTTTTAATTTTCGTTAGAATGGTTTTATACTATCTATCTATCTATCTATATATATATATATATATATATATATATATATATATATATATATATATATATATAAATAAATTAATAATTACGTATTCATATTCTCAGATTTTGTCGCTTTTGGTTGCCTGCACCATCGGGAACCCCAGGCCAGGGCCCGACACTCAGTACATTCCACCTAGGTATAGACCCAGTACAATTTATCCCAGTTACACTACACCGTCTACTCCTAGTTATCACTATACTGCACTACAACGTCTGTTCCCGCATATCAGTATCACGTACCTAGTCAATACCCATCTAATGGAAGTCAATACATTGCACCGAGTTATACAACCAGATATAATACAGCTTATACTCCTGGGTATACTACAGCTTCTACCCCCGGATATACTATAGATTCAATATATTCGCATTATACTACACCGTCTACTCCTAGTTACCACTATACTGCAACTACAACGTCTGTTCCCGGATATCAATATCACGTACCTAGTCAATACCCATCTAATGGAAATCAGTACATTGCACCGAGTAATACAACCAGATATAACACAGCTTATACTCCTGGGTATACTACAGCTTCTACTCCAGGGTATACTACAGCTTCTACTCCTGGGTATACTACAGCTTCTACTCCCGGATATCAATATCACGTACCTAGTCAATACCCATCTAATGGAAATCAGTACATTGCACCGAGTAATACAACCAGATATAATACAGCTTATACTCCTGGGTATACTACAGCTTCTACTCCCGGATATCAATATCACGTACCTAGTCAATACCCATCTAATGGAAATCAGTACATTGCACCGAGTAATACAACCAGATATAATACAGCTTATACTCCTGGGTATACTACAGCTTCTACTCCTGGGTATACTACAGCTTCTACTCCCGGATATACTGCATATTCTACTCCCGGGTACAATACAAATTCTACTCCCGAGTATACTACATATTCTACTCCGGGGTATACTACAGATTCTGCTTCCACTACCACTCTACCACAATGTGATTATGGGGAAGTTTTGGATGCCATTGGAAACTGTGTTGAACCTGAAATTATTAGGAACCTTCACATATTTCAAGAACCACAGGGTGACGATGGGAATGAAGAACCTGTTGGTCCGATCCCAAAACCTAAAGTAAGGCTTAACCTAGTTGTTATTCGTATTGCTGATAAAGAAGAGGATGAACCTATTATTGTTCCTCCTCCTCACGACAAAACATTAGTTTTGGTTCTCAGTAAGAAGGGAGAGGACAGTGCTAAGATTATTGAGGTTCCTGCTGGTCCAGGTGAGGAACCTCAAGTGTTCTTCGTTAAATACGCTGATGGAGAGAATAAGCTATTACCAGGAGGTATTTATCTTGAAGATGCCCTTAAATATGCTGTAGAAGCTAATGATGGATCAAATGTTTACCAAGGCTCAGGGCATTCAGATGGAGGACCAGGAGGATACAACGGTATGGCAGGAGGAGATGGTAACCAAGAGGGATATCTGCCTTATTACTAAAAAAATTATAACTGAAAGCTCATAGACATTAACTTTTTTATCTATAATTGTTGAGCAAAATAGTAATAATGTTCATTATTTAGTTCATCTTCCTTCCTTTCCTTTGGTTCAGCTGTTTCACCAACACTTAATAAAATGATATCATGTATTTCATATTTTTATCAATTACTCAGTAATTTTGTTATAGCAGTTTTCATTTTTATATTTATATAAACTTTAAATAAAGCTGTACAAATAATGAGAGTAGATTTACTCACCTCTCAGTATTAGAAAACTTTTAAATTTTTAATGCTGAGCTTTGTTTCCGGGAACATCTAGATAATGATTAAAATTGTCGGCGTTCAACCTTATACCAATATATGAATTTCAGATTTCAAAATTTCAGATTTTCAATGAAAATGACTTACCTAACCTAACTAGACTAACCAAAGCTAACACAGCGTAACCTAACCAGGCATAATGTAACTTAACCTAACCCAATTGAACCTAACTTGACCCAATTAAACTAACTTTCTAGTATTGATATCATGCATGTCGACATTGTACAGATCGACTTTGTTTCGCTACTTGTAAAATTCGAAGACGAAGTATCCACCACAATTTGCTTGTATTGCGAAATTGAAAGTACAATTGGAATTATTTCTAAAGCCGTTGGCAAAATAATTTCACTACTTTTGACCAGAACGAGGTTGAAACCTTGATATGCGTAATTATAAGATTCGTTCATACTGTGCCACCACAAATCATTTTATTTCTAAAAGCAGGAGTTTTTGCCAAATTAATACGAAAATAAGCCTTAAAACCCTTAAAATATTTTTCAAGGGCAGTAATTTTTACTTTGTTATTCACACTATCAGAACGTTGTTCACTTAGAAATTTGTTACAATTATGTCTTGCGCGCATGCGCGCACACACACACACACACACACACACACACACACACACACACACACATATATATATATATATATATATATATATATATATATATATATATATATATATACACACGAGGGTAATTCAATAAGTATCTGCACATTTTATTTTCAGTTTTATTTTCATATCTGATAGATTATAATTATTCTTACATCACTTCTCAACATAGTCTCCCTGTTTCTCAATACACTTAGTCCAGCGATCTACAAGCTTCCTAATGCCATCACAAAAGAATGTTTTTGGCTGTGTGCGCAGCCAGTCATGCACCGCCTCCTTCAGGTGATCATCGCCTTGGAATCGCTGACCTCTCAAAGCGTCTTTTAGTGGTTCCAAACAGGTAAAAATCCAAAGGGGGCAGGTTTGGACTGTAGGCTGGATGGTCGAGAACTTCAAATTTAAGTTCTTGAAGGCATTTTCTAGTCTGTGCAGCGGTATGAGGGCGCGCATTGTCGTGCAACAGAATAACACCTTCCGACAATCTCCCTCTCCGTTTTGTGCGAATTGCTTGCTTTAATTCATTCCGAAGCATGTCACAATACGATGCACTTGTTACTGTAGTTCCACGCTCTAGATAATGTTCAAGAATAGGGCCTCGTGTATCCCAAAACAGTGTTAGCATAACTTTACCTGCTGACGGCTGCGCTTTGAACTTCCTTACAACGGGAGATTGTCGGAAGGTGTTATTCTGTTACACGACAATGCGTGCCCTCATAAGTTCTCGACCATCCAGCCTACAGTCCAGACCTGGCACCTTCGGATTTTTACCTGTTTGGACCACTAAAAGACGCTTTGAGAGGTCAGCGATTCCAAGGCGATGATGACCTGAAGGAGGCAGTGCATCACTGGCTACGCACATAACCAAAAACATTCATTTGTGATGGCATTAGGAAGCTTGTAGATCGCTGGACTAAGTGTATTGAGAAACAGGAAGACTATGTTGAGAAGTGATGTGTTTATAATCTATCAGATGTGAAAATAAAATTGTGAAAATGAAAAGAGCGGATACTTATTGAATTACCCTCGTATATATATATATATATATATATATATATATATATATATATATGCTGCAAACCCACAAGGAAAAGGAAAAACGATTCCAAGGCCTTTCGTGTATTCAGAGCTACACCTCGTCAGGGAATGAAGATAAAAGGCGAGATGCCCATAGATATATACAACGTACAGGAAAAACAAAACAATTAGCACATACTTAACAAAGGTTAATGAGAGGCAAAAGAAATTTTAACATGATGTTGTCAATTTTATGCATTCCCGCACTGTTATTGAAATTGTTTTCAAAATGAATAAATGCACATTCTAGAATATTTCTTTCTATTATATCTCTGTTTTTAACAAGCGCTTTAGAACTATCCCACTTGATGCTATGGTTACATCTATACATATGGTTAAATAAAGCATTGGAATTATTAGCTGTTCTACAAGCATATTTATGCTGTTTTACACTAATATCTAACGTTTTACCGGTTTGGCCAATATATACTGAGTTACATTGTGTACATCCGATCGAATACACACAACCAACAACATTATCAGGGCTATTCTTTATTAGGCGTGATTTAACAGTATTATATAATAGTATTAACATTATTATATAATAGGAAGAAATATTCTAGAATGTGCATTTATTCATTTTAAAAACAATTTCAATAACAGTGCGGGAATGTATAAAATTGACAATATCATGTTAAAATTTCTTTTGCCTCTCATTAACCCTTGTTAAGTATGTGCTAATTGTTTTGTTTTTCCTGTACGTTGTATATATCTATGGGCATCTCGCCTTTTATCTTCATTCCCTGACGAGGTGTATCTCTGAATACACGAAAGGCCTTGGAATCGTTTTTCTTTTTCCTTGTGGTTTGCAGCATTCATTCATTTCACGTGTTTTATTGTGAAATTCATCCCATAATACATATATATATATATATATATATATATATATATATATGTAAAAATGAACAATGAATAATCAATATTCATTTTTACATAAGAACCAAAATCGCTTAACGCGTGTTTGGCTAAAATTTTTATTTGTTGCTTTCTATTTTTGTTTGTGTGTCAACCCTACGATCTACCATTTCTATGGTTTAGTCGTATCCATTTTCCATTTTTCATTTGTTATAGAATTTATTATAATTAATTATGGTTGTCTTGCATCTCACCCTCGTCCCTAGATTATGCATACACATTGCATATAACAGGATTGGAACCCGTAGTTGTACTTCTTAGTCATTAATACCCACTCTTTGTCTCTAATACGTTCTTGTAAATCTTCCTAATAATGATTTGTACTATACGTACAAATTCAATAACTATGACGTCACATTTTCTGTCATTAATTTCCCTTCACATATCTCTAGTATTCAATGTATGAAAATTCTTTAACATCATAATAAAAACTGTACACTCTATAGAAGTCATTATTTATATGTTATGTAGTATAAATATAACTATTATCCGACCATATCCCCCCCCCCATACGTCCATATCTTATCTTGACCATTATCCTATGTCAATTTTATTAAATATTCATTTTGCTCGTGAAATGCAAAACTTTATGCATTCGTTCGAAAACGTGCAAATACGTTCTCGTATTATTTTTTTATTATTTTTTTTCAAGTGCGTTCACCCCTCGCAAGATATTCATAAATGCTTAGGTAAGTGGTCGAATTCGCTAATCACAGCAAAATCGAACGCTTCTAAGATAAATATCTCCTCTCGCCCTGATTTCAAATTTATAACATGTTATAACATATTATGTTGTATATAAATTATCTCGTATGTGCCCATGTACTTTTGTTGTACTAATAACCATATATAATAACCATATAAAATAACCATATATAATAACCATATATTATAACCATATATAAATATAAAAACACTGTAAGAATTGTAAACAACGTAATGTACTTCAATGAAACTGTAATTAAATGTAATGATTTAATATATAATGTAAGAATGTACTTTAATAGAACTGTAATGGACAATCATAAGCGAATGTGAAGTAATCCATAATCGCAATCACAATTGTAATAAACCAAAACTAAAATGTACTCAGTAATGTACTTAAATTGTACTTATATACTACTAC
Source organism: Bathynomus jamesi (assembly GCA_023014485.1). Classification (NCBI taxonomy): domain Eukaryota; kingdom Metazoa; phylum Arthropoda; class Malacostraca; order Isopoda; family Cirolanidae; genus Bathynomus; species Bathynomus jamesi. The sequence goes on along the minus strand of JAJOZX010000317.1, from coordinate 983,091 downwards.
GAAATGATATCGCCTTCAGAAATGTAGACGGCGAAAAATATGAGTAGTTTTTATTTTTATTTAGAATCTTTCAAACATCTGATCATGTGTTTAAAAGGGGGGAAACTTAACCTTCCACTGCATTCCCCCAACATTTAGACTTATATGATACATGTAATTGTAAAATTAACTTCACTTCATTACGGCTCTCTTCTTTGGTCACTACTACGAGACTCCCTTGTTAGCAGCCTCGCTGCGAGGAGGGGGCAGTGGCCCCTTGCCTCCTTAATTTTTTAGATTCCGGCTTGAGTCATGGTCGAAAGAGGTCGAACCTCTACCCCTGTAAATTCAGAGCACTACCTGTACATTTTTAGAAGTAAACTACAGTAAAAGAAGTTTTTTATCTTTTCCTTCGAGCCTTGTTCTCTTCAGGAATTTAGTCAGTAAAGTCGATAAGTTTAGTGCCAAGAGAAAGTATCAGAGTATTATAGAAAGAGAAGAATTAACAACTGTCGACCCTATAGCGGGAGAAAAGAATTAGAATGTTATAGAAGAAAAGTATCGCGAGAAAATATCCGTTGCTGCCTCCTAACCAGAACCCCCGTCGACTCCGAACCACCCGAGGGCGATAGACGGGAGGATTCAAAAAAAAATATATATATATATATATATATGATGCAAACCCACACGGAAAGAGAAAAAAATAATTTTTTTCTCCTACCTTGTGAATTTGCATCATTCATTCATTTCACATGTTTAAATGTGAAATTCATCCCATATATACATATATTAGTAGTGTACCGGTAGTGAATCGGAATCGGCATCGGCCAAATTTAGCTGATTCTCTCACCGATTCTTTGAAATTTTAAAATTTTCATTACAAAGCAAAATCTATATTTATAGGAAATTGAACAGACAGAAAACACTATTTATGATAATTTATATTCAGTTCAAAGCGTAATTATGTCAATATATTTTACATTCACAGAAAAAGCAAAGCTTAATAAGTTAAGTTGCCCATAAATTTACATTTTTTCTAACAAATCTCTAAATATTATAAACTATTGTAATCTCCTACTCTATATTAATTAATAATAATTCTACATTAAGTGGTACTTTATAATTTATATATTAGACCATCTTATTACGTTGACTTTATTTTAAGTATTTTAATAATTTCATAAACCGAAATTATATATCCATTTTATTTTTTATTCAAATTATCCATCAGGGACTTTGAGTTTTAATGAAAAATTTTGTTGTTGTTGACATTGTTCAGGAAAGAAAATGCCTTCAACATAAGGAAAACTAATTACTTTAAATACTGATATTCAGTTTATGAAACTAAAATACAATTAGTTATTCATTTTACTGAGTGATAAAACGTTTTCATATAATTTTAGCTATGGTATACGAGTAACAAATTCTGGTGCTGTATATTGTGGAGTGAGCTAAGGAAAAGCATTTAAACAAATCTGAAGTATAAAAATATGAAAATTGAGTTTTCACATTAGATTAGTAAAATCGGCATCGACATCGGCATCGGCTACATTTACGAATCGGTACATCACTAATATATATATATATATATATATATACACACACCTCGGTAGTGTAGTGGTTAGCGTCGCTGACTACGAATCCATCGGCCCCGGGTTCAAGACCCGACAGTAGCCGGCGCGCAGCAAAATCCAGCTGTTCATCCTTCCACACAATAAAGAAAGTGGTTGGTAGATAAATGGGTACCCTAGGTGGCCTAGTGGCTAAGACGCTGGGCTGTTGATGTGGCGTGGTTCGGATTCCACGTTAAACTGTAGGTCTAAGGTGGAGTGAAAAGCTTGATCTTCGTCAGAATGAGCAATTCGGGCGGAAGCTAACCAAAGGTTAAGGTTAAGGTTTTATACATATATATATATATATATAATATATATATATATATATATATGATACACACAGACCGTGCATGGCACAAGGAACTCTTCTGGGATAATTAAATCCACTATAGTCCGAATAAGTAAAGGTAAATGACAAATACCATAGTTTTTCTTTTTCATGATGCTAGCCCGACGTGGGATATATATATATATATATATATATATATATATATATATATATACATACACACATATATATTGTTATGCAGGGGGGGGGATGTAGTAAGGTACCTAAAAACACACTTGAACGCGGAGAAAATGTCCGCTTCTCTTTTTTGTTTGTGAAAGGGAATTTTGTTAATTTCTTAAGTTAATGCATTTAAAAACAGATGTGTATATTAAATACCCGTGTAAATTAGCAATAAGACAATGAACTCAGTTGTCTGTTTGATTCTGTATAATCTCAAATAACAGTTATAAAGATACCGGCTACACAAGCATTAGAATGGCTGAGAAAGAATACATTAAATTCTGTAACATATTGAACGTGAAAAACGGCCGAATAGACAGGGCGTAATTTCGACTCGTTCTTTCGTACCAAAACGAAGAAAGCGGAGAATACACAATAAAAACGATTATAACGTTTATAAAGGAAAAATTTCGTTAGGGTTAAATCGTTAAACTATTAAATTACTTCTTTCTAATATGCTGGTAAATTTTAAAATTATGAAAAAACCATAGGATGAAAATAATTGGAAGTTTAATACAGGGAAATTAAATCTTGTACCTGGCAGGGTACACATACCACATGCCCCAAAAATGTGGAAATATTGTACTACTAACTGAATTAAGTTAACTCAGTAAAAAAAATCAAATGTCGATTTAAGATAAAACTTGCATACTGCAGAATGACTTGACATAAACTCATACGAATTAAACACGAAATTAATGTATTTATTAAAATGTAAGGTTTCCCTTCATAAAAAAAGGCAGCAGAAATGAGACGATTGAAGAGAAGCAACTACAATCTAGTGCATTTCTGGGCGTAACCTCGTAAGATTCTCACAAGGAACCCGTGTTGAAGTTCTTTGAGGCTTAATAAAAGGATTAGTTCGCCCTAAAATTAAACATAAAGAAAAGGTGTGGCTCACAAAAGTGAATAGACACAAGTAAAATTGTTAAATCCACTATAGTCCCTATAGTCCTTCAGGGGACCATTCTGAATTCAATCCATCATGAAACAGACATGTATGTGCTTTGAAAAGTGGACGCTCAATTTTGCCAGATGAGGTTTAAGTTTTGGTTTTTAGCTAAAAATACAATAGTTACCCCTTTTTCTTTGATGTATTCAATCCGACGCGAATGAAACGAGTCTTTTGCTTATATTAAGGTTCAGAATATAGTAGGCTGTAGCTGTCCCCGAGATCCTGTCCCAAAGCTGGATCCTATCTGCTTTGCAGATAGCTGGTGAGGGAAGCTATATTTTTTGGGCCTCTTTGCGAGTGACCCGTTGCCCACGTCGGGCTAACATCATGAACAGGAAAAAAACTATAGTATTTGTCATTTACCATTACTTATTCGGACTATATAGTGGATTTAATTTTCCCAGAAGAGTTCCTTGTTCCATGCACGGTCTGTGTGTATCATGAAAAAACCTCAGGGGACCATTCTGAGTTCAATCCCATATATATAATATATATATGATGAAAAAAAACCACGAAGGAAAGGAAACACAAAGTGGTTTTTTTCATCATAAATATTTTTCACGTGTTACTTTCGTGAAATAATTTTCATATATATATACTGTATATAGATAGCGCCTCGGTGGTGGAGTGGTTAGCGTCGCTGACCACGAATCCATCGCCCCCGGGATCGAGACCCGGTGACGGCAGTCGTCGCGTAGCAAAACCCAGCTGTTCATCCTTCCACACAATAAAAGAAAGTGGTGGTAGATAAATAGGTACCGTATTTGACGGCTTACAAGACGCTGCGCCGTGAAAGACGCACCTTAATTTTCAAAAGGTAAATTCAAGAAAAAAGTTTTTGATGTACTTTATTGTTAATACAATGGATATGTAAAATTCAATAAAAAGAAAACCCAAAAGCCAATAAAGAAAGATAATATGATTATTACTCTTATTATTTGTTATTAATCAACTTCAGATTCATTACTGACATTATCATCATTATCCCCATCATCATAATCATCATCATCTTCACTTGTATCACTGTCACTCTCATACAATAAATGATCTTCAGTGCCATCCATTGCATTACTATACCACATTTTTTAAAGGACTTGACCACAATTTCAGTCTTAACATCATGCCATGACTTCAGCACCCATTCACACACTTGTGCTATTGATGGACGTTTCATCCTTCCTTTCGGCTTCTAAGACAGGGCGATTTTTTAAGGTATTTATAAGGAAAAAAAGTGCGTCTTATAAGCCGACAAATACGGTACCTTGGGTGGCCTAGTGGTTAAGACGCTAGGCTGCTGGTGGGGCGTGGTTCGGATTCCATGTTAAACTGTAGGTCTAAGGTGGAGTGAAAAACTTGACCTTCGTCAGAATGAACAATTCGGGCGGAAGCTAACCAAAGTTGTGTGTGTGTATATATATATATATATATATATAGAGAGATAATATATATGTGTGTGTGTGTGTGTGTATATATATATATATATATATGAATAGAAACGACATAAGTATTAAGGAACGTTTCTGCACACGAGGAGGAGAGATAACGAAATAATGAAAAATGAGGCGAACCGCCTGGGAATCGAACCCAGGGCCTTCCAATTGCCGGTCGGACGCTCTACCATTATGCTACGGACCTCACTCAATCACAAATCGAAATTCTCCCAAATAGGGCAGAAACCAATGCCCTCAGAGAGCACCCTCGCAAATCGTGAATATGCGCAAATAACTGCAATGACCGCGCAGTATATAAATGAATAGAAACGACATAAGTATTAAGGAACGTTTCTGCACACGAGGAGGAGAGATAACGAAATAATGAAAAATGAGGCGAACCGCCTGGGAATCGAACCCAGGGCCTTCCAATTGCCGGTCGGACGCTCTACCATTATGCTACGGACCTCACTCAATCACAAATCGAAATTCTCCCAAATAGGGCAGAAACCAATGCCCTCAGAGAGCACCCTCGCAAATCGTGAATATGCGCAAATAACTGCAATGACCGCGCAGTATATAAATGAATAGAAACGACATAAGTATTAAGGAACGTTTCTGCACACGAGGAGGAGAGATAACGAAATAATGAAAAATGAGGCGAACCGCCTGGGAATCGAACCCAGGGCCTTCCAATTGCCGGTCGGACGCTCTACCATTATGCTACGGACCTCACTCAATCACAAATCGAAATTCTCCCAAATAGGGCAGAAACCAATGCCCTCAGAGAGCACCCTCGCAAATCGTGAATATGCGCAAATAACTGCAATGACCGCGCAGTATATAAATGAATAGAAACGACATAAGTATTAAGGGTGCGAGGGTGCTCTCTGAGGCATTGGTTTCTGCCCTATTTGGGAGAATTTCGATTTGTGATTGAGTGAGGTCCGTAGCATAATGGTAGAGCGTCCGACCGGCAATTGGAAGGCCCTGGGTTCGATTCCCAGGCGGTTCGCCTCATTTTTCATTATTTCGTTATCTCTCCTCCTCGTGTGCAGAAACGTTCCTTAATACTTATGTCGTTTCTATTCATTTATATACTGCGCGGTCATTGCAGTTATTTGCGCATATTCACGATTTGCGAGGGTGCTCTCTGAGGGCATTGGTTTCTGCCCTATTTGGGAGAATTTCGATTTGTGATTGAGTGAGGTCCGTAGCATAATGGTAGAGCGTCCGACCGGCAATTGGAAGGCCCTGGGTTCGATTCCCAGGCGGTTCGCCTCATTTTTCATTATTTCGTTATCTCTCCTCCTCGTGTGCAGAAACGTTCCTTAATACTTATGTCGTTTCTATTCATTATATACTGCGCGGTCATTGCAGTTATTTGCGCATATTCACGATTTGCGAGGGTGCTCTCTGAGGGCATTGGTTTCTGCCCTATTTGGGAGAATTTCGATTTGTGATTGAGTGAGGTCCGTAGCATAATGGTAGAGCGTCCGACCGGCAATTGGAAGGCCCTGGGTTCGATTCCCAGGCGGTTCGCCTCATTTTTCATTATTTCGTTATCTCTCCTCCTCGTGTGCAGAAACGTTCCTTAATACTTATGTCGTTTCTATTCATTTATATACTGCGCGGTCATTGCAGTTATTTGCGCATATTCACGATTTGCGAGGGTGCTCTCTGAGGGCATTGGTTTCTGCCCTATTTGGGGAATTTCGATTTGTGATTGAGTGAGGTCCGTAGCATAATGGTAGAGCGTCCGACCGGCAATTGGAAGGCCCTGGGTTCGATTCCCAGGCGGTTCGCCTCATTTTTCATTATTTCGTTATCTCTCCTCCTCGTGTGCAGAAACGTTCCTTATACTTATGTCGTTTCTATTCATTTATATACTGCGCGGTCATTGCAGTTATTTGCATATATTATATATATATATATATAAATAAGTTGAACCATAATAATATATAACAACTTTGATCTTTCTACTGTCTCTCACTGGGGCAAAGAAAAACCTTGTTCCTTTCAATGCTTCAAAAACTCAGTTTCTTCACCTGTCTATGAAGGGATGCCATTGTACAATCTTTCACACTACTATCCCCTTATCTTCAACAATACTCAACTTAATCCTCCTTCTTCTCTTAACACTTTTGGTGTTTCCTTTTTTTGTGATCTTTCCTAGAAAGATCACATATTCTCTCTTTCCAAAACAGCTTCGAAGAAGTTAGGTGTACTGTACCAGCTCCGCGGTTTCTTCACCCCAACTCATTTCCTTCTGTACAGGGGCTTGTCCGCCCCTGGATGGCATACGCTTCTCATATGTGAGGTGATGTGAGGTGGCTCAAACCCGCACAGCTCCACTTGACCCGATGGAATCAAAAGCTTTTCGTCTCATCAATTCCCCGCCTCCTACTGACTGTCTTTAATCCCTCTCTCTTTGCCGCACTGTTGCCTCACTCTCTCATTATTATCGCTATTATAACGCACACTGCTCTTCTGAACTCTCTAACTGCATGCCTTCTCCTTTAAGGAGAGCACGCAGTACCAGACTTTCAACGTATTCTCATTTATTTTCTGTCCAACTCTCTAATGCAAGGGTTAATCGTTATTTTCAATGTTTCACTTACTCAACAGCTCAACTCTGGAGGAATCTTCCTCATTCCATCTTTCCCCGTCCAATCTTTCAAACGCAGAGTGCCCAGGAATCTCGAAAAACTTGGACCTTGATCGCCACTTTTGTGCAAAATATTTGTTAAAAACAAGAAGGCGTTGCCTACAAAAATCATGGATTAGTCTGAAAAATGCGTCCTGCAAAACGGCAACTTATTTTTTTTGTGTGTATGATAATAAACCTTAAAAAGAACAGGAAAAGAACAGGGGCGTACCTAAAGTATTTGGCACCCGGGGCGGATCCTTCCTTTGGCACTCCCCATAAATAATTTTAAAATTTAAAACACACAGAAAAATATATTATGTTTGCAAGTAGATTTTTAAACAGTACAGTACTGTCATAAGCAAATTGGAAATAAGCAAAATGCAGGATATTAAAAATTCAGTGAACAGGTAATACTGCATTTTATTTTATACAAAAAACACAGGAAATCCAGTCTCAACGCTCAGCCTATTCTTCAAAGGTAAATAGAGAGGATTCACAGTCTCTGCTTTCGAGCCTTAATTTCTGCAAATTGATCAATGACCTCATCAAAATTCACCTTCTTTTCATATTCATGTTCAATTGAAAGTAAAGCCAGATTTGTCAATCTTGTCTGACTCATGGTCGAGCGAAAGAAATTTTTTATCAATTTCAACTTGGAAAAACTTCTTTCACATGAAGCAATAGACACACAGACAATCAAAAAGAATCTCAAACATAGTGACAAGCTTGGCAAAGATTCACAAAAATCCCATTTCACAATAAACTCCAGAAACTGCAATGCTGTCCATTTCTTTGCTTCTTCAATGCTGATTTTGGCAGCTTCCAAATGCCTCCGAAGTCGTCCAATTTCCACACTGATATCTTCATCAGAGAATTCATCGAAAATCTGAGTCAAATTTGGAATATACTTCCGAAGTTCTTCTGTTGCAACAACCAGTGTTTGGCTGAATAACAGCGAAGATTGACAGAATTTGATCCATTGCCTTAGAACGAATCCCCAATTCTTGATGAAAGCGATCAAGACATTCAAACATAGCCCTTTTTACTTCCTCTGGCAATGTGAGACCAGCATCCTTTGTCATCTCTCCTGGCATCCTTTTTCGGAGCTTTCCTCTCCCTCCTCTCTCCATAGAAATGTCCATTTCCTCACATTTTATAGTTGCATAATGAATGGCCTTCTCCACAATTTCATTGCGCTCATTTTCAAGAAACAGTTTTAGAGCTTGGAGCTTCACAATGCACTTTTCAAGGCTGATTCCAATTGTTTGCAAATACTTTTGTGTGAGATTAATTTCTTCCAGGACTTCACACCAGAAAGAAAGGTAACTCAAAAAAGAGAAATCACATACAGCAGACAGCAAAATCTGAGCTGATCCTCTTGTATCCACATTTTCTTTGGGATCGCACAGTGCTTCAAGGGTTGAGGTCAACTTTTCAAAATTTGCCTTCACTGGTTTCACAGCGTCATAATGAGCACTCCATCTTGTCTGGGAAAGTCTTTTGACTGTCATGCCTACATTCTCCATCAACACTTCCCATCGATGAGTTGAGACTGAAAAGAAGGAGTAGACTTTCTCTAAGGTTCCAAAAAAGTTACACATGAAGAAACGCTTCCAAATGAGTGCACTCCGCAAAGGTTCAGAGAATGATTTGCACAAGGCACAAACAAAGCCTTGGGATTAATCTCTCTGATCTTTGACTGAACACCACCATGAATCTCAACCATAGTTGCAGCGTTGTCATATTCTTGACTACGGCACAGGTTAATGTCCAGTCCATCTCTCTCCAGATGTCTCAGGATATCCCCTGTGAGCTCAGCAGCAGTCTTTCCGGCAGTAGGGAAGAAGCCCAAGAATGATTCCTTTACTTCAACTTTGTCACATTCAATATGGACGTATCTGATCACTTCACACATCTGATCAGTGTGGGACACATCAGGAGTGCTATCAAAAAGAATCCCAAAATACTTTGCTTTATTGATATCAGCCACTATTTTCTCTTTGACGTAATTCCCCAAAAGGCAAATTAACTCATTCTGAATCTTTGGAGATAAATACGAAGCCACTCTCCTCCCAGATGGTATAGAATGCTTAATTCTTACAAAATGTTCTTTCAAAACTGGATCATAATTTGACTTGTAATGGTATTTCAACTCTCCCGATGGCACCCCCCCTCCTGGCTGGGGCGGACCGCCCCCCTCGCCCCCCTCTTAGTATGCCACTGGACAAGAATAAAATTAAAAACATTTTGCGCTAAAAATCCAAACTTAAAAAAATATTAAAAAATATATATATAATATAGGGTGAACCAAATGTAGGTGGACAGTAAATGATAACGTTTATTTTGAGAATACATATTTAATTTTTTTGTATACTATAATACAAAATAAAATTTAAATAAATTTAGTTATAATATTTAATATAATATAACACAAACACCATAGTTATAATGAACACCATAGTTATAATATAATATAACACAAACCGTATTCAACCTACTGTCCACCTACTTTTGGTTCACCGTGTATATATATATATATATATATATATATATATCGTAAAGAACGACGCTTGTATAGGAGATATTCCGCGCAAGACGAGAGAGAGAGAACGAAACAAATGAAAAAAATGAGGTAACCACCCGGGAATCGAACCCGGGATCTTCCGATTGCCGGTCAGATGCGATACCATTATCTCCTATACAAGCGTCGTTCTTTACGTTATTTATACTGCGTGTTCTTTGCAGTTAAATGTATATAATGTTACGGCATGCGGGAGGTGCCCCCTTGGGCATTGGTTTTCTGCGAGTAGTAGAAGAATTACGGCATTTGGAAGAGTGAGGCCCATGGTGTAATGGTATCGCATCTGACCGGCAATCGGAAGATCCCGGGTTCGATTCCCGGGTGGTTACCTCATTTTTTTCATTTGTTTCGTTCTCTCTCTCTCGTCTTGCGCGGAATATCTCCTATACAAGCGTCGTTCTTTACGTTATTTATACTGCGTGTTCTTTGCAGTTAAATGTGTATATAATATATATATATATATATATATATATATATCCTGAAAACCAATACAAAAGAGTATACATTATATACAAAACTCTCGCAGTATATCTTATCGTCCCATAGCCGCATGGGTAAATTAAATCTTCAGTTGCATTGGTTCGAATCTCACTGTGAAAAAATAAATTTATTTCTGATGTATTTAATTTTGAAACTTAAGGTGCCGTTAGTATGTTGTTCGTAATTAATATAAAATTGATATGCATGTAATTATACTTGGTTAAGGAAAATAAACTGAAATGGTATTTTATTGACAGTTCCTCCAGTAGATAGCGCCACCCACTTCGATTACATTATTTTCAAGGAATAAGCTCCCCAAAAGTATTCCATCAGTGATCGAAGGTTGATGAAAATACTCTCATCACCTGAGGACACTTGTTCGATGAAAGAATTTTCCGCATCTTCATGAAAATTCTAGTCTCAGTGTACATGTTAAAAGCTACCGCTAAATATTCTATTTTTAACTTCAAATTTTTAACACTAAATGTTTTTTGTTATTCTAGTCCTGTTCTTTTTAAGGTTTATATTATGCACACAAAAAAGAATTGTCTTTTTGCAGGACGTATTTTGAGATTAGTTAAGAATGTCTCAATATTGTTTTTCTACAGTGACACCTGCTTCCTTCTTAAGAAGTCTGTACACTGTTTTTACTGTAGCGGTTTCTACTTTTGTTGTAATGATTTTTATTATATAACATGATTTTTGTTTACTTATAATGATATCATAATGATGTCGAACTTATACTCTACTGGAAACTTTAAAGGCATTTCTATTTTGACTCGCGTTTAACTGCACTGAACTTGGATAGTGTGTCTGGTTAGGCCAAACATAATGGGAAGCCGAAACACAAAATAGATTTTATATAATTTTATTCAATTTAATTTTGAAACACGGTGCTTTTAAAGGTAGGGTAAATTAAGATTAATAAGAAATTGAAGGAGAGAGGTTAAATTGGACTAATCCGACTATAGTTAACGGAATTTACATTAAAGAGCACTATGAAACACAATGCATCTTTCGATCACAACCTTCAGCGAAAATCTACTTGAGAATGGGGTACAGGGTTGTTAACTAAATTTTAACACTAACTACTCTCGGCATACCAACTCCGATTTTGAAACTAACTTCTCTCTATCTCGACAGTTAATATAAAACAAATTTCTAATTAACAACCACATTAAATTGCATTAATTAACAATCATATTAATTCCATTTATTACATAACTATTATCTACGATGAGGCCCGAATTGAATGTTCTTCCTGCTTACACAGTTTATAACTGCTTTATTCTGGGCTGTGCCTCTACTCGTTCAAAACTTGTGGCTACTTCGTGACCACGTCATCGCAACACTATTTCCCGTTAGGTCAGCAAAGTTGAATTGAACATGTCCTATTTTAAGTCTGCCAAGAAGACGCCATAACATGTAAGTACCTCTAGATTGCTTTTCAGATTTAATGAAAAGGTTTCCTGCTTTCATGAGTGTGGATATATATTATTGTTATAATGAGCTAGAGCAATATATATATACAGAGCGTCCCAAAAAAATGTATACACACTTTAACAGCTGATAGCTCAATTGATGTTTCTTTCTTTCCAAGTTAAACCCATTAAAATTAATAATGGCAGTCAGACTAAGCTTTGAACAAAGGAAAATTCATTCTAAAATGCTACTGGAAGTGTGAAAACGCAGTTGAAGTGCAAAGACAGTTTAGGAGGGAGTTTCAAACAGATCCACCAACGCGATTACCATCACTCGAATTAGAGATAAGTTTGAAGCCGATGGAACTGTTCAGAATGTCCACAAGAAGCGTTCCGGAAGACCACGGACATCGACAAGCCCCACAAAGCAAGAAAGAGTACTGGAAACGTATCACCAAAGTCCAAGAAAAATCTGTGCGGCAAGCGAGTCGTGAGGTAGGAATTTCAGAATCGTCTGTCCAACGCATTTTGAAGCGCTGTCAATGGAAAAGTTACATTCCAAGATTAGTCCATGCTATTAATGAAGATGATCCGGACGAAGAGTGGAGTATTGCGAGTGGTACTTGGCACGATGTGGATGTGGATTGGACGAAGGGGTTTCGTAGAATACCCTCCGCGTTCACCAGACCTCACACCACTAGACTTTTTTATGGGGATACTTAAAAGACAAAGTCTACGCTATAAAACCTGCAACAGTCGCTGAATTGAGAGCAGCATTGAACGAGAATGCACACAAATACCAAACGAAATGTTTCGTGATGTTTGCGATTCCATTGCTTCGCGTTATCAGCAGTGCCTGGACCAGAACGGACGTCAGTTGAAAACAGGCGTTGACAAAACAATTAAATAATGTCTGTAGATTCTATTACATTTTGAAAAATGAAATGTATTTTAATAAACACTGCCTTTATAATTATTTAAAGTGTGTATAAATTTTTTGGGACGCCCTGTATATATATATTATATATATATATATATATTATATATACATATATTGTGTGTGTATATATAGTAATTTCATTTTTTACAATATGGACGTATTGCTTACGAATACATTATTTGCATCGAATTTTGGCCGTAAATTATGTTTTTGCATTATTGTGGGTATTCCATTTCATTATTATTATTATTATGATTTAGAAATCCATGATCAGATTCTAATTTAATATAAATTTTAGAGACTTCTCCAAAACTCTAAATTCCTTGATACTTCCGGAATTTTTATTTAAAACAATCCGTGAGTAAAATATGATTTGCTTTTGTTATGATATCTGCAAACTTCAGACATTTTCACACAATAAAATATAAGTCGTTAAATGAAAATTGTAGACAAAACCTTAAAATAACATCATATATTATATATATATATATAATATATATTATATATTATATATTTTTTTTAACTGCAAACACGCAGTATAATTAAAGTAAAGAACGACGCTTGTATAGGAGAATATTCCGCGCAAGATGAGGAGAGAGAACGAAACAAAGGTGACGAGGTGTACTTCTGAATACACGAAAGCCTTGGAATCATTTTTCTTTTTCCTTGTGGGTTTGCATCATTTATTCATTTCACGTGTTTAATTGTGAAATTCATCCCATATATATATAAAACCTTTGGTTAACCTTTGGTTAGCTTCCGCCCGAATTGTTCATTCTGACGAAGGTCAAGCTTTTCACTCCACCTTAGACCTACAGTTTAGCGTGGAATCCGAACCACGCCCCATCAGCAGCCCAGCGTGTTAACCACTATGCCACCTAGGGTACCCATTTATCTACCAACCACTTTCTTTTATGTGTGAAAGGATGAACAGCTGGGTTTCGGTGCGCGCCGGCTGCCGTCGGGTCTCGAACCCGGGGCCGATGGATTAGTAGTCAGCGACCCTAACTACTACACCACCGAGGCGCATTATATATATATATATATATATATATATATATATATATATATATATATATATATATAGTCTATACGGGTCTGTATCGAAGGAGTGACATTTCAAAGGAGTGACATAACAAAGGAGTGACATAAATACCGTAACGAAGGAGTGACAGAATTGTTAAAATTAAGATTTTATTTCAAAAACTAGAAACCTAACCTAACTTAACCTAGCCTAACCTAACCTAACCTAACAGTTGCAAGCCTCTCTTCCCTCTGGATTTGTTCTTTCTTCTTCTTTGTTGGTATTTTCGTGTCACTCCTTTGAATTTTATCTCCGATTTGTCACTCCTTTGTTATGTCACTCCTTCGTTATGTCACTCCTTTGAATAGGACCGAGTCTATACATATATATATCAAAAATTCCAATTAAAAATAAGACGAAAGCATTAAAAATTACGAAGCTTTTCGAGATCTCTTCGTTCAAGAAAGAAGACTTAAATGAAATAAAAGTCTTCTTATCTGAACAAAGAGAAGATCTCGAAAAGCTTCGTAATTTTCAGCGCTCTTATCTTCAATTTTTAATTGGGGTTTTTATCTAATAAATTTCAGTAAGGTCATTGTACGGTTAACATTTTGTTATATGTACAGGGCGTTTCAGGTCGACCCTAGAAATATGGAAATTGGCGAAATTTTGTAGCTTGCATTTGGTATTTGGTATTTGAAGTTTGTCATAGTAATTCTGTAATTAATATGATTTTAAGGTCGACTCTTGAACCATATTAGTTACGGAATTACTATGACAAACTTCAAATACCAAATACCAAATACAAACTACAAATCTCGACAATGTCCATATTTCTAGGGTCGACCTGGAACACCCTGTATATAGTTAAAAATTAAAAGTTAAAAGATAAAAATCCAACTTTGTTTAAACACTACTCTTCCGGCGAAATATCCTTTAATGTCTAATTTTAATTAGGAATATTTAAAAAACATGCCATTTCATTGATATTTGGTATATGTTTCTTTTATCATTAATCCTTTCATGTCTGATTTGTTTAAATAATTCATAACGAAAACAAAATTACGTTATTCTTCATAAGAGCTAATATCACGTAAAATTTTATGTTGTAATTACGACCATACGGCAAAAAAGGGTTAGGGATTCTACTATTCTTAGTGTTGTAGACATGTTTAGTTTTAAATATCATCCGAAAATTTTCAACAATTTCATTTGTAGGTTTTCATTTATGTTCAATTTTGAAGTGTTCATGAATTTTACGAGGTTTATTTTATGTTGTAATGTTCTGATTTGAAACTTATTAGTTGTAAAACCCATATAAGAGGAGGTACATCCATTTTCCTTACATTTCAATAGGTTTATAACATTATTCATACCATTCCCATAAACATATTTCCTAGTTGTAAAACGTGTTGCAATTTCTTTGGTTTATAATAAGTTTTAAGTTTAACCCTCTTCATTTTAATATTTTTATTAAATTTGAGAATACGAATAAGACTTCATTTTATTTCTTCTTTTTTTCAGGTCGAATAATATTTTAATTTTGTAATAAAATATTATATTTCCATCACTTATGCTGTTCTCATTATTTGTTCATTTAGTTTATTATTAAAAAAAGTTATTAAGTTTTTCAATAATAATTTAAGGAAAGCCATTATTATTAGTACGTTGGTTTTGCGTTATTCTTTTAATAATTACTTTATAAAATAGATCCCAGTTTGAAGTTATTTTATACGCTCTATGCTATAAAATTTTGATTATTGAAATTTTGCAACTGTTTAGAACATACGATCTGTAATTAGTATATAATCCTTTAGCTGTTGATTTAATCCTTTAAGGCCGGAATTTTTTGTAGGGTTAAGTTACGAATGCGTGTATTTGAAACGCTACAAATTTGTAACTGTCGTCCATAAACGGTTAATGTATACACTCCTTTGAACTGAACCATTTTCGTTGATTTTTAAATTAACATCAAGGAAATGTATTTCGTTCCTTCTTGATTTTTCATATGTAAATTTAAGTTTGTTTATGTTTTTAGGTCTCGAATAAAAAGTTCAATATCACACATACTGTAGAAGTAAGCGAAGGTTGGTCCAAAGTGGAAAACCCATCGAAACACCCTCCGTTTGTAGATATGTTTTGTTTGCAAAATGAAATGGTATGATTGTAGTGCAATGTATTAACAAATCTTTCATAATGCCCATTTCCATTTCTGGAGGATGTTTGTTGGATTATTGTTATTATTATTATTATTAATTATTATTATATATGATCTAAAATTATTTCAATAGTTTCTGCTACTGGGACATTGGTGAACAAACCTTCAATATCTAGTGATGTTAAAACTTCATTATTTTTAATTTTTTAAGTCTTCAGTTAATAGTGGAAATTCATCAGTGGACTTAACAATTTTTCATTAAGTAAGAAATGGTCTAATAATATTATTAATATATTGTGAGATGTCATGGGCGACAATCCCAGTATCCCAGTCATAATAATAATAGGCCTAAGAGATGGATTATGTAAATTTTTGCAAATTTTCGGCATTCCATAAAGAGATGACCGTTATTAAATAGTTAATTTCTTCTTATTTTTGTGCTTAATATTATGATTTTCAATTGTGTTACCTAAAATATTTAACGATTTCTTAATTCTATTACTTCGTGTATTAGAACATTGTTAAGATTTAGATTTATTATCTATTATAGCTAAGAGCTTATCATTATATGTTTTGCGATCTAAAACTACATCACCACCACGTTTATCTGGTCTTTGTATTATAATATCTGTTAATTTATAATTATGTTAAAGCATCTTTTTCTTCTCGAATCAATGGATCAGGTTCAGTTTCTTTAGAATCTAAGTTGGAACTTATCTACCTAAAGTTTGGATAGATAAGTTCCAAATTATATTTTAGTTCTTTGAAAATGCGTGAAGTGTACGGGCGAAATGTTGGAAAGATCATAAGGGAAGTAATCACATTACTTTATTCAAGGATTGTTTTAAATAAAATTCCGGAAGTATCAAGGAATTTAGAATTTTGGAGAAGTCTTTAAAACATTATTATTATTATTATTATTATTAATATTATCATTATTTATTATCCAACTCCAGTGCCTGGGTTGTTTGGAGGTTGGGCTCAGACTGCGAAATCCTGGATTCACCTCTTATCGTTGCGTTGCTGCGACTGGAGTTTGGGCAAGTCACCGACTTTGTGATTGCTCGGGACTGTCGGAGGTCACACCTACCTACCTCCTTGTTGAAAAATAAGGTTTCCGGTTGTTTTGATTATATATTTCCTTAATTTACGATATAAAATAGCAAGGCTGGACTGCAACAGATTAAAAAAAAAGGAATTTCCTAACTTATCTCTTCCACAATTATTCGTCAGTTTTATTTTGCAGAGCAATCGTTTTGTTGTTATACAGTTACATAAGAAATATAATTATTTAGTTTAGGTTATTGTTGAAGTTCATAAGTACCGTCAAACAAAAATTAGGTGATAGTTTGCCAAGAAATATAGTTCCAGTTAAGGAATAAATTATCAAATTATGTAGCTGTAGTCACACTGTATTTAATGTCTGGATAACGTACAAAGTATTTCTTGACTGTGCGGAGTAATTTCTTTTAATGTATATACTTTTAATGGATAGGGTATCTCGTAGAAGCAAAGCCGTTTCTATTAGCCAATATTCTTATGGCAAATTTTTGGGTAATTGATTACTTATATTGTATAATATACAATGTATTTCGCGGAAGAATGGGCAGTATGTTTCATACATGATACAAGTGACCATGAGTTTTTGTAGTTGAGTAAAAATATTTAAGAAATTCATAATTTGAGTTTAAACAATATTGCAACAGTTTTGGGAGGCTTTTCAGATATATAAATCTTCAGAGCCTTCTGTAAGAAGCGTCTGTCAAGCGTTACACCCGTTATAAATTTTGTTATTTCGCATTCTTTAACTCCACAATGAAACCAAAGCATACTTCACTCAAATTTGTATGCAGTATTACGAGATTAAAAAAACTTCCTTTACTGATGCTGAAGAAAAGTTTATTTCAGATCCACCAGTCAATAATATTGATACATTCAGCACTATGAAATATTCTGAAATATTAAGATGTTAGTGAAAAAAGGACACTATAAGAAAAAAACAAAGGACTTAAGAACCGGTTTTGACCAAACTTCGTATGGTGGACGGAAGTGATGAGTAATGAACATAAATATACGTGTGACCAGACCCTCCCCCCTAGTTACTGAGCCAGAAGGCCCCAGCACCGCAATAAGACTACAGAAAAGAATGCAGCCATGAAAATCTTGATCTTCACATTGTGTCAAGATTTGTGAAGCTTAAGATTTTCATGACTATAGTTTTATTGGACAAATAATTGAACCCCCAGTAATTGGGGGACTGCATGCTTCACAGTTACTGTGGGTTCAATTATTTGGTCTATAAAACTGTGGAAAAGGACGCAGCCATGAAAATCTTAAGCTTCACAAATCTTGACATAATGTGAAGCTCAAGATTTTCATGGCCGCGTTCTTTTCTATAGTTTTATTGACTAATTGAACTCCCAGAAATTGGGAGGCCTGCGGTCCCACAATTACTGGGGGTTCAATTAACTAACCAACCAACCGATTAATTAATTCAGCTCTTTTTAGAGAACCAAAAGTTAACAAACAGACAGACAGAATCACACACAACTTGCTTTTATATAGTCCTCCTGTTCCTCGCTCAACCAAGTTATATATATATATATATATATATATATATATATATATATATATATAAGGGGCTTGCATGTAACTCGTCTTGTTTTATTGCCGTAACACACACAAAAACTTACGAATTGCTGAAATTCATTCTGTTTTATATCAGCAGAAACGCTATCGCAAAAATTTCTAAGAAATTTGTCGTATTTTACTATTTTTTTTCTTTCTTTACAATCACCTGCAAAATTTTCTTCCCTCAAATTTAAGATCATTAATTTTCGTTTATTACATTTGTACAACTTATTTTTAGACTTTTTTAATCATTGTAATTTTAGAAAATATGGTTTTGCGTAGCATTTGAAGAATGACCTTCCACGATGGTAATTTTGCATGGATTAAAATGAAAAGTGGTTCCAACACTAGAATGTTTGTCGGATTTTATATAATGTAGAGGATGATTTATTTAGGTATTTATATTTTTAATAATTAATAGGTTTATTTTTATCTCTCTCTCTCTCTCTCTCTCTCTCTCTCTCTCTCTCTCTCTCTCTCTCTCTCTTTATATATATATATATATATATATATATATTATATATAATATATATATATATACATACTTTACCGTTATCTGCCCCCTAACGAAAATATCACGAATAAACCTAACCAATCGTGAAGGGCGTACTGTATGTACAGTGTATGTGTGATGATGCCCAGTTAGGTCAACTGTACCTAACTTAACCTAACGATTGGTTAGGTTAAGTCTTCATCGTTTTGTTAGGTAAAGTCGTGATATTTTCGTTAGGGAGCAGATAACGGAAAAATACTTATATATACTGTATATATATGTGTGTATATATATATATATATATGTGTGCGTGTGTATATAATATATATATATATATATATATATATACACACACACACACACACACATATATATACACAGTATATATATATATGTATATATATATATATATATATATATATAAGCAAACAACCACAGGGAAAAGGAAAAGGAAACACGAAATCCGAGCGCTTTCGTGATATATTCACATCTTGTCCCTGAAGATGTGAATAAATCACGAAAGCGCTCAGATTTCGTGTTTCCTTTTCCTTTTCCCTGTGGTTGTTTGCTTATTAAAAAGATCACGTGTTGTTTTGTGATTTTATTGCACATATATATATATATATATATATGAATAGAAACGACATAAGTGTTAAGGAACGTTTCTGCACACGAGGCGGTTCGCCTCATTTTCATTATTCGTTATCTCTCCTCCTCGTGTGCAGAAACGTTCCTTAACACTTATGTCGTTTCTATTCATTTATATACTGCGCGGTCATTGCAGTTATATGCATATATATATATATATATTATTGTAACAGTTTTACTTTTCTTTTGTAACTAGTTACTTTTTATTTCAAAGGTTACTTTTAACATTTCGCTTGGTTTTAACGAACATCTGATCCTGATAAAAGTACTTTCCCTGAAAAGTGATATTTGCCAAGCTTGTTCTTTTGTTATAAATTGAATAAAGAAGAAAATAATAAACGAATAAACAAGATTTTATCATAGCATTAGATGTACAATATATTGTTAATAAACTTGCACTGTGCACAATATGTACATCAGGCAAAGCTTGTGAAAAAAGTAGCTACTAACTTTTTTGTCCTAACAGATAAATGTAACTTGTAAAAGGTGCAAATATTCATGATTTTTTTTTGTAACTAAGTATCGTTAAAGTTACTCAAAAACGTAGCGATTCCTGAGTATCTTTTTTAAGTCGCAGTAATGTTGTTTTTTTTTACCTTTATTTCCAAATTAAAATAAGTCTACATTAATATAAATTTTAATCGATTATATATTTTTCTTCACTTTCTATAACTCTCTGTTACCTCTCTACGAGCATTTCAATTCCATGTTGATAAAATTCCTTCGGTTTCGAAGCAAAAAACTCGTAGAGGGCAAAGTTGATAGCCTCGAAACTTTCAAGTTCTTTCCCGTCAAGATAGTTTTGAAGACTTCTGAATAGGTGATAATCTGATGGTGCAAGGTCTGGTGAATACGGAGGATGTGGAATTTTTTTCCAACCAAGCTGTTCAATTTTGGCAGTGGTGATTCGAGCAGTATGAGGACGAGCGTTGTCCTGTTGAAACACAACACCCTTGCGATTGGCCGAAGAAGGACGTTTTGTTTGCAATGCAGCGCTCAATCTTTGAATTGTTGACAGTAGACTTCGGCTGTAATGGTTTGATTGGGCAGCAACAGTTCAAAATAAACCACTTGAATATCCCACCAAACGCACAGCAAAACCTTCTTAGGGTGCAGATGTCCTCTTGGCTGTGGTGTTGCAGATTCCCCAGCACTAACCCACTGCCGATGTCGCTTAACATTGTGATAAAGCACCCATTTTTCATCCCCAGTAATGAGTCGATTCAGAAACGGTGCTTGAAGTTGCCGAGAATGCAACGAAGAGCAAATGTTCACACGATCTCTACAAAATTCGACACTTTTCCCAGTCGTTGCAGGTGGCGACGAACTGTGGAACCGGTCGAATTTAGTCGCTGGGTAAGTTCTTCAACAGTTACAGCAGGACCATTAGAAATATTAATTAACTTTACCAATTTATGCACAACATGACTTAACAAGAACTCAATAGGTAAAAATAATCGCGTCGATTGGTTTAATGTTAATATGCAACAGAGAATAGAATACAAAGACAGAACAAGTCACCTCTTTAATAATTTAGAAATTTTGCATCTTGCCTGTAGTAATCCTTGCTCAAATGATTCCCACTGTAAACTCATAGATAGGTATTATAGTAAGACAATATCTCTGTTAAGAGAAGCAGGAAGCCCCTGATTAAATCTTACAACTATCATACTAAGATTATTCCTGGATGGAATGATTTTATAGCCCCCTTGAAGAGGGAATCGAAAGACGCCTATGATTTGTGGTTCTTTCATGGTAGACCCAGATTAGGACCAGTATACATGAATATGTGTAGAAGTAGGGGTCAGTATAAGGGGGCATAAGGCGATGTAAACAAGAAGAAGAGTCTATTCGAGCTTCAAAAGCCTGTGAAGCTCGCATAAATAGCGATAATAACAAATTTTGGAAATTTGTTAAGAATCAAACTGGTGTCAAAAATGTCCTCCCTCCGACAATCGATGGGGTGTCGGGGGAGGATGAAATTGCAAAACTTTGGAAAAATCACTACTCTAACATTCTTAACAGTGTCAGTAGGAATAACCTTAAGATAGATTGCAGCGAAACGACTGTGGGAGGAACAAAGGAAAATACTTTGATATAATTTTGTGAAGTAAAGAGGTTAAAGAGTTAAAGACTGGTTCTGCGTCAGGGGTAGATAACTTATCGAATGAGCACTTAAAATATACCAATGACGTAGTATGTCTGCATATATCATTGCTCCTATCAACCATGCTTGCTCAAAGCTATATCCCTGCAGAGTCCATTACGGTATATATCTTGCCCATGGTAAAAAATAAGTACGGAGAGAGTCTGTCCAGCAATAATTACAGGCCTATTGCTGTCGCTTCCTGCTTCTCGAAACTACTAGAAAAACTCATTACAGGATGCACTCAAACAACACCAATAGACACCTGCACACAGAAACAAAAATACTGAAAGTTAGGGAACATTTAGACATGAGGGGAACACAATTCATGGCAGCAGCGACAACTAACCCACGACACCCTTGCCACTACATGTACAATCACGCACCGACACCTCGCACCATTAAGGTAACACCAGAGAGACATTATAACCAAAACTCCATGCCATACCACGCCCCACAGACATCACACAGTACAGAAAACACATACACACACACCTAACCCACAAAGCACTGACACGACTCGGTCCGAATGCGGTCCTAGGTGCGAAGCCGCCACCCATTAACAGGTCAGAGATCAGCCTGAGCAGATCGGATCGAGTTAACTTAGCACGATTCCGATGTGGACATCACCCCAACTTACTAACATATAAACACAGACTAGACAACTCCATAGACGACACCTGCTACCTGTGCCACGACACACCACAAACAATTGAACACATTATGACAGACTGTACCGCTCTAGCACAACAACGAACACAACACAACATCACTAGTGCGCTGAACCTCTGGTCCACTCCGAAGAGGGCGATCGGTTACCTGCGTGCCGCCGCGCCGGCTTGCTCGATCAGGGTAGGCTGATCGGCTAAATAACAACAACAACTAGAAAAACTCTTGTTACTCCGATTAAATGATTTCCTATGGACATCTAATCAGTTTGGTTTTAAAAGGTCCCACTCAACTGACCTCTGTATCTATGTACTTAAAGAAACAATATCTAAATACATTGACAGTAATTCAATTATTTATAGCTGTTTCCTAGATAAAGGTAAGGCATATGATAGGGTGAACCACAATATTTTATTTGAAAAACTAGAAGACAGGAAGGTTCCCATGTACATATTAAACGTATTGAAATTTTGGTATTCCCACCAATCTTTCACCGTTAGGTGGAGAAATGTACTATCCGAGTGTTTTGGCTCCTTTTGCGGGGTGAGACAAGGCTCCTTGCTCTCCCCTATGCTGTTTAATGTGTATATTGACGGATTAATTGCTTCACTTAATGAGACAACAGTGGGATGTTGTATAGATAACACAAGGATAAATAACTTAGTTTATGCCGATGATATGGTGTTAATAAGTCCCTCTGTTAAAGGTCTGGATCGGCTACTAAAAGTCTGCGAAGTGTATTCGCAGAAACAAGATATTCTTTTTAATGTTACAAAAACTAAGGTTATGCAGTTTCATCCTAAAAGCGTTAATCAGCCAGATGATATAAGGTTTAGAATGAATGGTGAAGTAATTGAGGAAGTACAAGAGTTTAAGTATTTGGATCAAACTATTACCAGCTCCTCGAAGCCTGTGTGCTAAAGCGAATATGACCATAAGGAACTTTCAATTTTGTAGAAGTGAAGCTAAAGACACTCTCTTTCGTACTTTCTGCAGTAATATATACGGACAGCAACTCTGGGTGAATTATAAAAAAGGTTCTGGCAGAACCCTAAATTTGCTGCACAACAGGTCTTTTAGACTCTTACATAAATTACCCCCGAGATGCTCAGCTTCACAAATGTTTTCTACCCGCAATGTCCCGAGCTTCCCGGAGGTAACAAGACATGCTCAATACAGTCTAATGCAAGGAATTAAGAAATCAACCAACCGATTATCCAAGCTAGCCATGAGTCCTGCCATTTATCCCCTAAGCCAGGGGTCCCCAACCTTTTTGTGCCGAAGAGCACATTCAAGACTACCGGTAGTGCGGCGGGCACCATTTACTTTTTCAAGGCAAATTTATAGTTGGACTTAATAATGAACATAATACACAAAAAAACACTTAATTCCTATGTAAAATAATGAACATAATACACAAAAAAAAACCATTTAATTCCTATGTAAAATAATGAACATAATACACAAAAAAAATTTAATTCCTATGTAAAATAATGAACATAATACACAAAAAAACAAGGATGGGCTAACTAAGAATCTTTGAAAAATTATCAAAACAATAACTTAATTTATTTATAAAGAAATAATTATTTTCAAATAAATGAGCATCTGTTTCTGTAATTAACTACTAAAATTTAATAAAATGTTAAGTATGTTACATATTTTAAATATTTAGTAACTAAATATTTAAAATATGTAACATACTTAACATTTTCTTAAAAATTTAAATGAAAACTTATCAATCTTAGTCAGTCAGTGGCGGGCACACGCAAAAGGGTCGGCGGGCACCATGGTGCTCGCGGGCACAGGGTTGGGGACCCCTGCTCTAAGCTATGGAATTCTTGGTACGAAAACATCTGTCTGTAGCTCCACTTAACTTCGACATTACAGTATTATTTCTAATCAATTGTGTATATTTTTATCCTTAGTATGTGAACTGTCAGTGTATTAATAATATTTGTCATATGGACTATAGTCTGCCAATAAACCTTTTCATTTTCATTTCATTTCATTTTCATTACTTAATAACTAATAAATATTACATATTAAACCCGTTCATTCACCATTTTATTTCTGGACCAAAATAATAATAATAATAATACTAATGATGTATTTAGATTTTTGTTTGTTTTCAGGCCTAAAGTCGTGATTCTTGGACAGTTACGCGTGTTTTATATGCTAGGTATCTCCTCCAGAGCTCACCAGCGCCTCAGTGTATCTCAAAACATGTTAAAACAATATAAAATTGTTCTTGGTACTGAAGGGATTCAAGCAATAACTTTCCCTAATTTCTCCAAAATTAGGAAACAACGATACCGCTATCAATAGACTGTAGGTCATTCCATGTCAACTCAGCCACAAAAAGGTAATTTTTGTACTCATCATCTCGGATTTTAATGATATTTGGTATATTAGTGTACATACAGGAGAAACTGAAATCCCCCCAATTAGAGCTGGCTGATCTTTGGTTGCTGAGATATAAGGTCACAATGTTGTGACCTTATGTCAAATTAATCTAATATATAGGTACTGTACCTAGTAATATTACGAGTATATATCTACCTACTTATTTCAATATTAACGTTTTAATATTAGTTCAGATGAATATATTGAACATTTCTGTAGCAAACTTCAAGAATACCAAATGCATGACTTCATGACCAGGATGCAGGCAACTTATTACCGTGAAACTAAAATGTCTTTGAAAGCTGCTAAAGTCCTTGTAGTGTGTGACTTTGCATAAAATTACTCTTTTGTCCCTCAAGATGAGGTGCAGAGCTTTCACTGGAAAAATCAGATGATGAGCCGTCCGAATGGAGGTCTGACTGATGGGCACAGACTTCACCTCGTGATTCAGGTTTCATGTGATGTAGGATGCGGCTCGATCGCTGACTTTCTTTCGGTCCAAAGCTTACGCTAATTCCGGCATCAGTATGTTCGCAGGCCGAGATATATTCGGCGGCAATGGAGTTGCGGCGTGCGTGTGAGCATTCTTCTCCTGGGTAGCTGTCTTCCTCGGAAGTGGTATTCTCTTCACTGGTTCTCTTCCGCCTAACGTATTTTTTTTGGCCACTGAGCTTGTTTATTCTTCTTGATGGACAACTTCACATCGATACCGAGCATGTGGCGTCTCCTGTTCTCCCTTTGAGCTTCGATTTTCATTAGTGGGCGATGTCGTACAGCTTATCGGGGTTCGACGCGGGGGAGGCCTCGTTTGCGATTTCAGTGGCTGATCGGCGGGACTTGCTTTTCTTGAGTGCTTGAAAATACTGTACTCTTTACGAGGTCATGCTGATGAGCGGTAGGGATTCGGACTTTCTCCCAGAAACTCATAACGGTTTTCAAGGTTGCTTTAGCACTCTCATTCAGAAGTTTCTCTTTTGAGTGGTAGAAAAAGAAGAGTGTCAAAACTTGCTTCCTCGAAAGAAGTTTATTTCCCAGAATCTGGGACGATGTTGGACCAATGAACCAAATGTTTTTCTTGTGTTTTAGCACTACCACTAGCTATGATTGGGCTGATCCTGTGAAAAAGATCGAATAAAAACTTATATTTACACGTTCAAGGACACTTGGAGAATGGAGATAGTCAAGTTCGTTGCCTACGCGAACTCTATGAATTTCAGAAGTATGACAGTTTAATCCACAAACTCTGCCAAACGTATAATGAAAAGAATTAGAGTTTACCCACATGCCCCCTTCAGAAGTATCTCAATGAAAATTATTTAGCTTTTATCATTGTCTTCGCAAACCCTAAACATTCACTGACTTTTATGAAAAGTGGATCACTGCGGCTTCTGGGTATATAGAACAAAATGTAGGATTCCAAGTTATACATTTGATGAAAAACTATTGAAGAATCAACCTTTTATTATTGAAACGATAGTGACCTGGCAATTTCGAAATGACAATCTATAGATATATATGGTAAGCGAAACGTATTAAATCACATTTGGCGGGCCATAATTTTTTTTCCAGTTGCACATTTTATACAGAATGCGATACTGAGAAGCCAATTCATAGAATTTAATCAAAGAGACACACCAATAGGCTAGAACTAAGTGGATTAGTCTTCATCAGGCTGAAACCTCGACTGTCTTCGTCTGAAAGAACCCAAGTTGTAAAGTGGTACATTATTTATCAGAATGTAGTTGAATTTGCTCGTCAGTACTGGAAACATTATGGCCAGACTTTTTCATCACGTACTATAAGTACATCGTACCTTGTACAGAACTTCACTGGAGATGAAAGTGTTCATAATGCACCCAATTATAACTCTAAACAAAGAGTTTCTTGGTTGGTGGTTCGGGTGGCGAGGTCCAACTGATTGGGTGGTGGATTCTCCGGATTTGATTTCAATTAACTTCTTTTTAAGGGGATACGGTCAAAAACAATGTGTTTGCGAGAAAACCAGCACTCAAGGATGCTATCGTTACCACAATACGGTGCCAGTAGAGCTATGCCAACGACTTTGCCGATCAGTACCAGAAGGATGGCAATTGTGCAAAGACTTGAGAGCTGGACACATTGACCAGTTTTTGTGAAACACTTTATTCCTATAACAGTTCAAAACGTGCATTTATATGCCACCTTTTTCTATTTCTTTTCAATTAAAATTTTGCTAGAATGCAAGCTTGTTCTCTTAATTTTGTCTCACTGCTTCTAATTGGAGTAGGTTGGAAATATTTTTATAAAAATTATGATAGTTTCCGGTAACTGGATTAAATTATGAGGTAAACTCAAAGGAAGGCAAGGACAAAGAAAAGATTTGAAACTGCAGAGATTCTCATTTCTTGGTCCATTTTTTGTAGAACAGGCCTGAGGTGAAATAAATGTACTGTGCTTATGACTGAAACGGGTGCATTTGTGTCACATTTGGGAGGAAACGCAAACTTGTGTTGCAATTTGCTCCTGATAAATCATGCACCAGGACCTATAGAACCAGGAGTTTCTGCAATGCAAATTAATGACACAGATGACGAAGATGGGTATGAGCTTGATAGCATGAAGTATTGTTGCTTCCAGTAGTGATGAACTACATACAGAAGTTTTGTCACTACAGTGACCCTCTATGTGCTTGGCAATGATACGGTGAGGAGCTGCTAGTACCCTGAATACGTGTATGGTCGGAGGAGTTCTTTATGTAACGCAGTGAATTTTTTCTATAAATTCAACTTAATCTGTAGACATGTCTTGAACACTGATGATATATCTATCCAATTATAATTCTTCTCGCTTCAACAACTTTACATCCTCTTCTTTCCCTCCTCTTTTCCATTCCGACGGCTCAGTTGCCATCTCTTCTCCTGACAAAATTGAACTCTTCGCTCAAACTTTCGCTTACAATTCAACCCTGAACGATTCCGGTGCTGTTCCTCCATCTCCTCCTCTCTCTACTTTATTATGTCTGAAATTAGAAGCTCTTCTAAAGATGTTTTTTTTTTGCGCTATCTGGGCTCAACTCTAGGAAGGCGTACGGTCCTGATGGTGTTCTTCCTGTTGTTCTGAAGAACTGTGCTTCTGTGCTGACACCCTGTCTAGGCAAACTCTTTCGTCTTTGTCTCTCATCTGGTACTTTTCCTTCCTGTTGGAAGTTCGCTTTCAATCAGCCTTCAATCAACTCTCAACTCTCCAACTATGGTCCAATTGCTTTGATTTCTTGTCTTTCCAAAGTTTTGAATCTATCCTTAATAAGGAGATTCTTAAACACCTCTCTTCTCACAATCTTCTTTCACATCGTCAGTATGGGTTCCGGAAGAGACGCTCTACTGGTCTTCTTGCACATCGCTGACTCTTGGTCATCCTCCTTTCGGGATTTCGGTGAAGCTTTTGCTACTGCCGTAAACATATCAAAAGCTTTTGATAGCGTCTGGCACAAATCTTTAATTTCGAAACTGCCCTCCTTCGGTTTCTATCGTTCTATCTGTGCCTTCATCTCTAATTTCCTTCCTGGCCGACCTATAGCTGCAGTTGTAGATGGCAACTGTTCTTCCCTCAAAGCTATTAACAGTGGTGTTCGTCAGGGCTATGTCCTGTCACCCACTCTTTTACTTTTATTTATTAATGAGCTTTTAATTCGCACTTCCTGTCCTATTCACTCCTATGTCGGTGATTCCACTCTTCATTTCTCCACCCGCTTCCCAAAGCGTCCCTCACAGTAGACACTTCATGATCCGCTGTTGGACGGCTATGGGACACCTGACATCTGCTTTTTCTGCTATATCTGATTCGGGCAGAGAAAACTTCGTGGCTTTCAATGCCTCAAGAACTTAGTTCCTCCATCTTTCTACTCATCATAATCTTCCACACGACTCTCCCCCTTACCTTCAACAACACACAACTCAATCCTTCCTCTTCTCTTAACATTCTTGGCGTTTCCTTTTCTTGGCATCTTTTCTAGAAAGATCACATATACTCTCTTTCCAAAACAGCTTCTAAGAGTTAGGTGTGCTGTAACGCCTCCGCAGTTTCTTCACTGCCACTCAGTTGCTGTCTCTGTACAGGGGTCTTACCCGCCCCTGTATGAAGTATGCTTCTCATGTGTGGGGTAGCTGAACCCACACAGCCGTACCTAACCGGGTGGAATCAAAGGCTTTTCTTTTCATCAGTTCCCCGCCTCTTACTCACTGTCTTCACTCTCTTTCTCTTTGCCGCAGGGTTGCCTCACTCTCTCTTTACTATCGCTATTATAACGGACATTGCTCTTCTGAGCTCTCTAACTGCATGCCTCCTCCTTTAAGGAGAGCACGCATCACCAGACTTTCTACACTTTCTCATTCCTTTTCTATCCAACTAGCTAACGCAAAGGTTAATCGGTATTTTCAATCTTTCAACTACTCAACTGGTCAAATCTGGAATAATCTTGAAGTTTTCAAAATCGTTACTAAAATCGGTAACGTAAATTTTGACAAATTGTTCATTTTCGATAATAGCAATACTCGTAATAACGGATTTAAAATACGTGGTAGGCGTTTCATTACTAACATCGCTGAAAACGTTTTTACGTTTAAAGTAATTGATAAATAGAATAATCTTCCCCCGTCCGTCGTAAACTCTACCAGCGTTAATATGTTTAAAAACCGTTTAGATAGGCATTTTCAAAATATTAACGTCATTTAAAATAATAAAAAAATTAGCAACAGGAGCTCTAGGGGTGATAGTCGAGGTTTGAGTCTGTTGACGATTGATGCCAGCTTGTGACATGCCAGCGTGTGATATGCCAGCGATAAATTTAAATTATTAAAAAAAAAGACTAACACAAACTTAGATGTAGCTCGTAGCGTAAACTAATCCACTTTTTGTTATACTTTCCATGCTTTTTTTTCGTTCTTTTCTCATCCTCTCTTTACTTGCATGTCTGTAGTTTGCATGGTATGACAGTTTCTTTGAGTTAAGACTGTGTTTGCATGGTTTGTAAGCGTTCTTATTTTACTTCTTTTCATCTTCACCCCTTTCTTATTCTCTTTGACTATTTTTCCGACTTGTCGGCAGTGGCCGGCGGATGATGATGGTGAGTCTTTCTCGCTTTTTTATGAATGAATGTTAACCCACGAATAATAGGTTTTGTTACTTAATTAACCTCTTATTCTCTTCTTTAACCCCCTTCTCTCTTCTTTCTCTCGGGCTAACCTAGAGTGGATCTTAGGGTCTTTGTTAGCCTTAGCTTCTGTAGATCTGTAGATCTTCCTCAATCCATCTTTCTTCCTGTCTGTGACCTCCAATCTTTCAAATGCGGAGCGTTCAGGCATCTCGAAAACCCGGGACCTTGATTTTGGCTTTCTTCTTCTATGGTGTGGGAGGGAGGGCACTTTTGCGGGCACTTGCCATTGGCCCCTCCTTCCTGCATAAAAAATATATATACAGAGGGTTTACAAAAGCAAATAGACACCACGATGACTGTCCTCAGGAACAAATGGCAAGGCTTATAACTGGAATAGCAGGACGTGTGTGAGCTTTACATAAAGCAAAATGGAAAGCAATATAATTCTAAATATACTGATTCAAAACATTTCTCATTATTTATTGACTCCGCATTTCAAAGATCAACTAAAAAACTATGAGAAAACCGAAGGTGTCTATTTACTTTTGTCAACCTTATATATAACTTGTATATATATATATATATATATATATATATATATACACACACACACACACACACACACACATATATATATATATATATACTATATATATATATATATATATACATACATATATATATATATATATATATAAAATGCAGTTAAAACAGCATACATATAAGGTAGAATGACAAAAAAATCTTTGATCAATAAAATCCAACCTGCATAATGAGAAAATTTTACAATTTAAAAGAACTTGGTCAACATGAACTTTTCTTCGCTTTATAAAAAGAAGTTTAATGTTATTTATTTCGCTATCATTAATATAACTTATAAATTGTACGAAAGTCTTTTAATGAGAATATGAGAATATAAAAGGAAAACTTGATAATTTAATAACCACTTAAAACAACAGCCTTATCTGTATTTATATTCTCTCTCTCTCTCTCTCTCTCTCTCTCTCTCTCTCTCTCTCTCTCTCTCTCTCTCTCTCTCTCTCTCTCTCACCCTTGTTTATTAATCCTATTTTTACTTCTTGACAGCACTCTCTTTGCTTCCATGTGCTCAACATTTGAAGAAATACTGGTATGTTTACATTTTTTTTTGCTTCTTACAATTCCCTTCACCTTCTTGATCCGTTGGAAATCGTATAAAAGAGGCAAGATGTCGGAAAAGAGGCATCACTTCAAAATGATTCATCTAACAGTAAGTACAATGAAAGCTGCAAATTATTCAATTTTGTCCTTTATTTAAAAGGAATAATCATTTAGCTTTTTCAAATCCTTTCTATTTTTTATTTAATTTTACATTCCGAGTTTTTCAAATTCACTGCACTATCATTGTAACTTTTTCGGGTTATATATATGATGCAAACCCACAAGGGAAAAAAATTGCATCATTCATTCATTTCATGTATTTAATTGTGAAATTCATCCCATATATTATATATATATATATATATATATATATACACACACACACACACATATATATATATATATATATATATATATATATATATATATATATATATACACACGTGTGTGTGTGTGTTTTTGTAACTTCATCTTGTTTGCGTTTTTTGTAAATAGAAATAAAACGTAAATTGTAAATAATTATTCTAAATTTTAAGCTTCTCAACGAGATGGCAAAGGACTCGTATAATGTGATCATTTTCATACTTAAAGCACTAAAAATTAAGTTCAGTAGCGGAAAGAAATGAAAATAGATGAAAAAATACTAAAAATTCTTCAAAATTCGGCAAGAATTTACAATATAACCAATAAAAATAATAACTGATCAGGTAGAGTGACATTTATTCGGCATCTAATCATAAAAAGCGAAGCGCTCTCTGACCATTTGTAAAAGGTTATTTCGTTATATTTCCAACCAATTAACGAGGTATAGATTCTTGCAAAATTTCGAATGATTTTACTCTTTTTTTTCTTTCGATTTTATTTCTCTGTATACCTGTATATCTTCCTCCTGAAAGCTATTGACACTATTTTTTGCAGTTTATATTATCACAAAACTTAGCTCTATGATTTATAGGTTTTAAAGTATGCTATTATTAGCTTCTAATGACCGCTCAAGAGTAAATGTGTTGCATAAACATTGAATGCTTTTTCACACGCCATTATGATATGCCTGGTAATTAATCATGTGAATTACGAATGCAGATAGATTTTTCTAAGGGTATCGGTTAAAATATGTGTATACATTATTTGAATATACAATTAAACTAATTTTTATATAATGTATTTTACTTTTAATATTTCTATTTATCCAGTGCTCCATTTCTCAGATTTTGTCGATTTTAGTTGCCTCTGCCTTCGGGGATTATCCACCGCCTTATACTCCACCGCCTTATACTCCACCGCCTTATACTCCACCGCCTTATACTCCTCCGCACTATACGCCATCATCGAATTATACTCCACCGCATTATACTCCACCACCTTATACTCCTCCGCCTTATCAGCCACCATCGAATTATACTCCACCGCATTATACTCCACCGCCTTATACTCCACCACATTATACTCCACCGCCTTATACTCAACCGCCTTATACTACAGAGTATCCAACGACTTATCCGTATCACTATCCAACGCCTTATCCGCATCACTATCCAACGCCTTATCCACATCACTATCCAACGACTTATCCTGACCATCCCTATCCTCCACATCCAACCGAGCCTAACGGAGACACAGATTGTCCCGAAGGCCAAGTAAGGGATGCCCTTGGAAACTGTGTTAAACCTGAAGTTTTTAGGGATCTTCACGTATTTCAAGAACCAAAAGGTGATGGTGATGATGGACCTGTTGGTCCGATCCCGGCACCTAAAGTAAAGCTTAACCTCGTTGTCATTCGTACTGCTGATGATGAAGATGAGGATCCAATTATTATTCCTCCTCCTACAGAGCAAACTATAGTTTTGGTTCTCAGTAAGAAGGGAGAAGACGGTGCTAAGATTATTGAGATTCCTGCTCCTCCTGGTGAGAAACCTGATGTGTACTTTGTTAATTTCGAAGAAGGAGAGAATCGGCTGTTACCAGGGGGTATTTTCCTTCAAGATGCCCTTAAATATGCTGTAGAAGATGATAATGGGTCAAATGGTTCAGATGGAAACGGAGGACCAGGAGGAAATGGTGTCTACGGGGGATATCATCCTTATCACTATCGTAAATGATAATTGAAAGTGCACTTACATCACCTTGTTTATGTCTAATAATGAGAACAGCAGCAATAATGTTCATTAGTTAGCTTGGCTTATCAATTTCTTTCCTTTGGATCATGTTCTACTGTAGTTACTACTTAATATACTGTTAACATGCATTCTAATATGTTCATATTATTATTGATTACCCAATGATTTTCTGTAGCAATAAAGTTGTATTGTAGAAATAATGAGAGTCAATTTACCTATCTTTGAATATAAGAAAACTGTTTAACTTAAGTGCTGCACTTCGTTTCATGGAACATTCAGTTGGTGGTTGAAATTCAATACTGAATACTATGGATACATCATAGTTTGTACTGACAAATTTCAAATTAAAAATTAGTGTTTTCCAATGTTGCTAATAAAAATAGTTTTTTTGGCTAGAATTAAGATGAAACCCTAATATATGAAATTATAAAATTTCGTCTTATTAAATCATTAAAAATCACAGATTATGGTCAGGTGAGAGAGGAGCCATACAAGATCCAAGTCGTAAGACAGGACTCTCGGGCCAAAAGTTTCATAAGAAAAGTTGAAAAAAAAGTCCTTTTCTACCATCTGACTTCAGTTTCTGTTACTTCTTTTGGGGATATCTAAAGAAGAGAGTCCTGAAAGAAAATTTCAGGACATTGGAAGCTCTGAAGTAGCGACTGAACGTGAAGTCCACTCTATTTCTACCGAAATATTTAGACCCGTTTATGTCGAAATTTTAACATTAATACAAATTCATTTTTAATTCGATTGTAAACCACTGAGGTTTAGGATAATTTTATCTCCCTCTCGTCCGCTTGAAAAATTTCGTGTCATATATCAAAGCAAAATGAATATTAAGTCAATGAAAGTATTAAAATTAAAGAAATAAATAAACAAATGAATAAATGAAAATAAATAAACAAATGAATAAATAAAAACAAATAAATAAGTGATTTTATCTCTATGATACTAACAGAAACAAAAATTATAATAGACTTGGTCATCAGTCACGAAAAACATCGCAGGATAAATTTATCTCAAATCGCACATCAACACAGATGTTGTGTAGAAGTGTCTTCCCCTCGCTAAAAATATCCAGAACACACTTCACTCTGTTTTGTATAAGTAGTGTTAGTACAGAGTTACAGAGTTACAGGCTAACAAAGAGACATGGGCAGTAATGTATTTCAAATATGTATTTAAATACTGTATTTATAAATACCGATCTTTTAAATATTTTCCCCCCAACATACTCTTTTCAACAGTCACCACCCCAATGTTGATCTTTTCGAATATATCCCCCTCCCCCCGCCAAAGTCTAAACTGCAAATTAACGAAAATAAGATGAGAAAACAATAACAACAAATTTATTATTTATTGCAAACATATAATAAATAGAATCATTATTTACATAGGATAAAATTTGAATGCCCGGTTAGGTCAACTGTACGCCCTTCACGATTGGTTAGGTTTAGTCGTGATATTTCGTTAGTTTTAACGAAAATATCACGACTAAACCTAACCAATCGTCAAGGGCGTACAGCTGACCTAACCGGGCATTCAATGAACCTAACCGGGTATTCAGTTGACCTCCGGGAAACCTACGGTAAAGTTATTAAATGCCAGGTTAGGTTAATTAAATGCCCGGTTAGGTCAACTGTATGCCCTTGACGATTGGTTAGGTTAAGTCGTGATATTTTCGTTAAAACGCTGAATATTTTTGCTACCCGCACGAAGGGTAGCAAAAGTAACTGAATGCCCAGCTAGGTTAAATGAATGCACGATTAGGTCAACTGAGTACCGTTAGGTTCACTGAATGCCCGGTTAGGTCAACTGTACGCCCTTGACGATTGGTTAGGTTTAGTCGTGATATTTTCGTTAAAACTAACAAAAATGTCACGACTAAACCTAACCAATCGTCAAGGGCGTACAGTTGACCTAACCGGGCATTAAAATTTTATCCTATGTAAATAATGGTTCTCTATAAACCGGAAATATGATAGAATATAATAGAATTTTCAGGATATGTATCTTATATACATATCTTAAAAATTCTATTATGTAAATAAGATAAGTAAAACCTGTTAAATTATCTCCCCACTAATATTTTAAAAGATCCATAAATACATTTGTTTTCGAGTGTTTAAATACATATTTAGATACACTTCAAAAGTAACTGGTATTTATAAATACATGTATTATAAATATATATTTAATTACGTCATCGGCGATAACAAAGGAGTCTTACCACACACGAGAACATTCTCAATACATACTTCCTAGATGGTAAATTAGCTTACTTCTTTTTTATTTATATTTACAAATATTGCATTAAATGCAGATGTATAGGGAAATTATACGCTAAAAAGAGAACTTATATTATTTAGACCTGGCAACAATGTACGCTACACGCCACATGGTCACTGTTTACATACTTATGGTTGCCTTTTCTGAGTGTTTTGTTATAGATCAGGGCCAGGAGACTTGCTTATTTTTTATTTATCTAGTTTCTTGATGATCATCGCTTCAGTTATTACAAAATTTTTTTTTATTTTTTATTAAAAAATTCCTCTTTAGAGTAAAAGATCATCAATAAAATGTTGTTCTATTTGTACCTTTTATTTTGTAAGTTGGAAGGCTGTAATGTTACCATGTCTTGCAGCGATCATGTAAATTAAGATGATCTAAAATAATGTATTTGGAAATGTATTTAAATATATTTTCACAGTAATGTATTTAGTATTTAACTACATTCCTTTTAGGTGTAATGTATCTTGTATTTTACTACAATCCTCACCAGTATTTAGTATTTATTATTTAAATACATTCAAAAGTATTTACACCCATCTCTGCTAACAAAGACTCTAAGATCCACTCTAGGCTAGTCCAAGAGGGAAGTAGAAAAGTTAGAAATAGCATTGAAAAAAAGGACACTGAAAATTTATACCACGCTTACACACTTATAGACGTGTAAAGCTTTCATACAGGAATAATAATAATAATAATAATAAAGTACAGAACAGACAAAGCTCCCTCCCTCCTCCGCCAGTCACTACTGACAGAAAATAGTGGTGAAATAAGATTTATAGGAAAGTAGGAAAAGTATAATGAAAAGAATAGCTTCAGAGTTCATTCACACCATGCGTACACTTATCTCGTGTATCAGTTACGCATTAGAAGATAGCGGAAAGTAAAGGATAGCATAAATACTAAACTAATGATCTAATCTACCCCATGCATTTTTTTAAGGAATTTTTTTATTTATTTATTATGAATAAGAAGTCATCATTTCGTCGTTTCATCATAAATTTCCCCGTAATCTGCCAAAGCCACCGTACCGAAGATTTATCATATATTACGTCCTTCGCATAAGAATTACCCACATAAATCATAAGAATTATTCAGATAATATTATACATTTCTATAAAACACTTATCACCCAGACTCTGTACTGAACGGACGCATTTCCTGAGCTCTCTGATATTGCATCTACTTTTGCATATTGCTAATAACTTTACTTTTCGAAAGTTTTGAATTTCATATACTTGCGTTTATATTCACATTGTTATAGTTAAGTAATTGAATATTAGTGGTTTTTAGCGATTTAGAAGTTTTCATAGCGTGCCGGCTTAATTTAACTTAACTTGTGACGGTTATAAACTAATTTAACTGCGCGATGCCGTCGCAGAAAGCGTCGTGTGTTAGGTGGGGTAAACCGGTGGTACGGATTTTAAAGATTATAACGGCGGTCCTATGGCGATTACCGAGAGATCAGTTTGTTTCTTTTGCGAGTTAAGGGAGGAAATAGTTGACATAAAACGCAGTGTACGTGAGGTAACGGAAAGACTTGCAACGCTTGATGAGGGCAGGGGTAGGGCTACGGTTGACGAAAGCCGAACCAATACTAACGTTGAAGACGTTAGTAATTTGAAGGGTGAGGTGCGTAACCTAGTTTCTAGTTTAGGTAGCTTATCGGGAAGGTTGGATAGAGTTGAGGAAGGGTTAAGGTTGGTCCGAGTAGTAGATGGGGAGGGATTTAGAGAAGTTAAGGGTGGAGCTAGGCCGCGTACGTTAGGTGATAGGAATCCCCCCCCTATCGAGGTTTCGAACCCTTTCGCCCATTTGGAAAGGGACGTGAATGAGGGGGAAACTATTTTAATTGGGGACTCTTTAGTGCGTCATATGGACACAGAGTTCGTTGAACGGCATCCAACCAAGAGGAGGAGGGTCTGTCTCCCAGGGGCCAGGGTGGACAGAGTTAGAGACGAAGTGGATAGGATTGACACTGCCTCTCGTGACTAGATGTTGGTGACGATGGTAGGGGTCAACGACTCGTATAAGCCCGATACGAGAGTGCCTGACCTTTTGGAGAGATATAGGGGGTTAATTTGGTCCCTAAAGGCGAGGTCAGATAGGTCTTTAGTTCTAGGATTACCCCTAGGCAGGGTTTGGGTCTTAGGATTACGTCTAAAACGATATATTTGAATAATAAATTAGAAGAGATTTGTGCTGAGGAAAAGGTACCCTTCGTAAAGCTGTGGTCAGAATTCAGTGATCCTTGCCTTTTTATAAAAGATGGGGTGCATTTTAATGAAATAGGTAATGCTCGGCTAGGTAGGTTAATTGACGAAAACGTTCGAAAGCTGTATAGGTCGAAGCCTTCTTTAAACGTTGTGGGTGGGGAACGCGGGCCCGACGTGAAAAATAGTTTAAAACGCCGGCCCGTGGTAAAAAATAACTTAAACGTCTTTTATTGTAACGCGCGTAGTATTAGAAATAAATTAAACGAATTTAAGGCGATAATTTATTCCGGCAACTACGATATAGTTGCTATCACTGAAACGTGGTTAAATACCGTGACTCGGGACTTGTTGGGGGAACTTGATATACCGGGTTTTAAACTCTTTACTAATGATAGGTTACATAGGATTGGTGGCGGCGTTTTGCTGTACATTCGTAATTCCCTTAGGGCTATCGAGGTTAAGATAGATTTTCCGGCAGCAATTAATGCGATATGCGTTGAAGTTAGGGCGCGTAGTATTAGTTTTAATTTTGTTGTTGTTTATAGACCTCCCGTTCAACCCCTCGATACGATACTAGATTTTACTCACTTCTTGGTAACTTTATTGACAATCGGAATAGTATAATTGTCGGAGACTTTAACTGCCCTAATGTTAATTACGAGACTTTTACTGGTAATGAGGAGGGTTTGAGATTGATGAGTTCATGGAAGATAATTTTTTACGACAGATGGTTACCGAACCAACGTGCGGTGACAATATTTTAGATTTGGTGATGACGAACGGCGAAAATATAGTCGAAGGTTTAGAAGTAGGCGAGAGTTTAGGATGTAGTGATCATCAAATTCTTAGGTTTAAGTTAATTGACAGAAAACACTAAGGATAGTAACGTAATAGAAGTCCCTGATTTTCGTAGGGCCAATTTTGATAGTTTTGCGGATAGGATGAGAGTAGTGGACTGGGATAACTTATTTATGGGTAATGAAACAAATTTGCATTGGGAGGCGTTTAAAGAAAGTTTTATGAATACTGAAAGGGAGTTTATTCCTCGTAGGCCCAAGTGGTGGACTAGGGAAATAGGCGAGTTCATAAACGAGCGTAACAGAGCGTATAGACATAATAAGCGCAATGGCACGGCAGCTAACTTTAATAAATATATCGAGCTTAGGCATCAGGTTTAAAGATCAGTTAGGAATGCTAAGCGTAATTTAGAGATACTTATAGCTGCGGATAGTAAACATAATCCAAAAAAGTTTTTTGAATACGTCAATAATCGTAAGACAATAAAAGATAACTCAGGCGATGGCGGGCATTTTCAATAACTTTTTTGCGACAGTTTTTACCGGAGAAGACGTAAATAATGTCCCCGACGTGGACGATATCGTTCCATTTAATAGCGAGACTATTTTGGATGAAATAACTGTTTACGAGGCTGAGATTGCGCATTATATCGATAGGCTACAAGTTAGCAAGGCTCCAGGCCCTGACGCTTTTTATCCCAGACATTTGAAAGATTTGAAAGACGTTATTGTAGGCCCCTTAACGAAGATTTTTAATCAGTCACTCGAAACGGGGATTATTCCTGAAGACTTCAAATTAGCTAACGTCACGCCTATTTTTTAGAAAGGTGACCGCACAGTAGCTAGCAATTATAGGCCCATTAGTTTAACGTCAATTGTCGGTAAACTTTTGGAATCCGTAGTTAGGGATCGTATCATCGATCACTTAGAAAGTAGAGATTTGATTAATAATAGTCAGCATGGGTTTCGACGCCAAAGATCTTGTTTAACTAATTTGTTAGAATTTCATGACGAAATAGTGCGGGAATACGATAGGCATAGAGCGGCTGACGTTATTTATTTAGATTTAAAAAAGGTGTTGGATACAGTTCCGCATAGAAGAGTAATTGCGAAGGTTAAAGCGCACGGTATACGCGGTCAGGTAGCTAACTGGTTAGAGGAATGGCTTCGTGCTAGGAGACAGAGGGTCGTTGTTAATGGTAGTGAATCGGGGTGGTTGGATGTAGGTAGCGGTGTCCCACAGGGTTCCGTGTTAGGCCCATTGCTATTCATAATTTACATTAACGACATAGATGTAGATTGACTAGTAACGTCAAAATTCGCGGACGATACTAAAATGGGCGGTAAGGTTGTTAACGAGGACGATAGAAATAGGCTCCAATACGATGTAAATAGGATTATGGAGTGGACGAATAAGTGGCAGATGCAATTTAACGTAGACAAATTTAAGTTTTGCACATAGGTTCTCGTAACAATAATTACACGTACACGATGGATGATAGAGAGTTAGCGAGCGTTGAGGAGGAAGTAGATTTAGGCGTACGCGTATCTAAGGATTTAAAAGTTAGGAACCAGTGCCTGGAGTCTTGCGCAAAAGCTAATAGGATGTTAGGTTTCATAGCGCGTAATTTCGAATTTAAATCGAAGGATATTATATTGCCCTTTTACATGTCCCTAGTCAGGCCTCATTCAGAAAATGCCGTTCAGTTTTGGTGCCCGTATTTGCGTGAGGATACTGATAGGTTAGAAAGGGTTCAGCGTTCTCCCACGAAACTAATTCCGTCATTGCGCAACAAGCCTTATGAGGATAGGATGAAAGAGTTAGACTTGCATTCACTTGAAACTAGGAGATTAAGGGGGACGCTTATTGAAGTTTTCAAAATCGTTAATAACATCGATAACGTAAATTTTGACAAACTGTTCACTTTCGATAATAGCAATACTCGTAATAACGGATTTAAGTTGCGTGGAAGACGTTTCATTACTAATATCGCTAAAAACTTCTTTAAGTTTAAAGTAATTGATAAATGGAATAATCTTCCCGCGCCCGACGTGAATTCTACCAGCGTTAATATGTTTAAGAACCGTTTAGATAGGCATTTTAAAAATATTAACGTTGTTTAAAATAATAAAACAATTAGCAACAGGAGCTTTGGGGGTCGTGATCGGGGATGAGTCTGTTGACGACTAATGCCAGCTTGTGACATGCCAGCGTGTGTTGCAGCAATAAAATTAAAAAAAAAAAATTAGACTAACACGAACGTAGATGTAGCTCGTAGCGTAAACTAACCCACCTTTTGTTATACTCTACCTACTTTTTTTTTATCCTCTTTCTACTTGCATGTCTTTAGTTTGCATGGTATGACAGTGAGTTAAGTCTGTGTTTGCATGGTTTGTAAGCGTTCTTATTTTACTTCTTTTCATCTTTCACCCCTTTCCTATTCGCTTCGACTATTTTTCCGACTTGTCTGCAGTGGCCAGTGGATGATGATGGGGAGTCTTTCTTTCTCTCTTTCTGAATGAATGTTAACCCATGAATGATAGGTTTTGCTACTTACTCTCCTCTTTTAACCCCCTCCTCTTTCCTTTCTCTCGGGCTAACCTAGAGTGGATCTTAGGATCCTTGTTAGCCTTAGCTTCTGTAGATCTGTAGACGAGTGTTTGAGAGTGTTTTCTGTAATTGGATGTCTGTCATGTGTATGTGTCTACCAATTCTTTGAATGCTGTGAGTTGTTTATGCGGCAAGTAATACATTGAGTTGTTCATACTTGCGGTGTTGTGCCACCACGAGAGTAGAGAAAATCTCTTTCCGGCGAGGAATATCAGTGGGAGGTCCCTGTATCTATCCCCGTGTACTTGTCCCTTATGGAGAATAAGAGTGTTTCGTGGGTGATCAGTATTATAATAATACCCTATTTATGTAGCTTTCAGCTAATTCGAGATTGTGTGACTTGAACCACCTAGAACTTACCACGAGAAAGTGTATATCGATTCAACCCGTGCCCACCCAACCACCCTGCTACTGGGCAACGAATCATTAAATCATTACAAATGATACTGCAACTTTGTTTCGAACACTTCTATGATCTTATGGGACGATATCTGTCACCAACTTCACACACATCTCGTCAGGCTGTGTACTCTGTAACGCAGTATCTTGATAGTGAGAGCCGGTAACATGAATTCATTTTTTGTAAATGATTTGCGTTGATTATCACCCAGATCTGTTGTCGGTGGTTCAGCTTTGTTCCCGTTGATTAGGTCTATGTGACCGATTGCATCATCGAAATCGATTTTTAGAACTTTGAACCACTTTAGTCTAGTTGATGGTTCTTGAGATCTAAACAACATCACTACGGCAGTGGCTCCCAAACGTTTTGAGTTATTACCCCATTTTAACATGGATACCTTCATAATGACCCCCACCATACCTGTACCCCACGTAAAGCCAGTCCCAGTAATGTCGTGTAGTTTATTTATGAACTTTCTGTACTTCAGAAGTACTTGCAGAATACCAAATTACCCCACTGAAAAAGCCAAATTACCCCAATGAGGTAATTTACTCATAGTTTGGGAACCGCTGCTCTACAGTAATTGGACTTCGACGTAGAAAGTATAGCAGTATTAACATCAGATTGTTCTGATCCTCCAGAAGCTTTCTCAGTGGTATTGGGTCGAAGGAGTTCCATTGAAGCTGTTGTTTTTGCAAACTTGCCTTTCCTTCTGCTTCGCTCTCTTTTAGAGCTGTTTTGTTGTCATGACTTCAACAATGCTCGTCATCGCTTTCCTTGCAGAGCGTTGATCCTTTAGAAACATTTCTTCCTGTTTTGGTGCCTTTTGTTCTCTTACACCGTGATAAACAACATAATTCGTATACTTGCAGATAGCCGTAGAGATAGGCCCAACATTCTGAATTTATTTTTCACCTTTCGTCCTTCTTCCTACACTGTCATCTTTTTTCTCCGTTGGGCTCTTCAGACCACAATCTTTTATCTGTTTACTGCTTCTATCGCTCCAATTCGGCTTTTGGATCCTCCCAAGAGGAGACGCCTTTGGCACTTTGGCGCCGCTGATTGGGAGGCCCTTAGGCAGTACTTCTCTGATTTCCCATGGAATGATTACTGCTTCAATGGCCGGGGCCCTTCCGAGTGTGGTGAGCGCATCACGGAGGTGATTCTCTTTGGCATGGAGGCGTACATCCCATATTCTGTTCCTACTATTGATGCAAAAAACCTGGGTTTAACTTTCTTGTTGTAATGCTATCCGCCACTGGTACGTCGCTAGTCAACTCCAGACTCACTCAAATAATATTTCTACCAGGAATCATGCAAAATCTGTTATTCAACTCGCCAAAAATTCCTTCATCCGACAAAAATGTGAAAACCTATCTAATTCTACTCGCTCTTTCTGGCATTTAGCCAAGAACCTCTCCAACAACTTTACTTCTTTACCTCCTCTTTTCCATTCCGACGGCTCAGTTGTGTCTCTTCACAAGATAAAGCTGAACTCTTCGCTCAAACTTTCGCCTCCAACTCAACCCTGAACGATTCTGGTGCTGTTCCTCCATCTCCTCCAAAGATGTTCTTTATGTCCTATCTGGACTCAACTGAAGGAAGCTGTATGGTCCTGATATTGTCCCTCCTGTTGTTTTCAAGGACTGTTCTTCTGTGCTGACACCCTGCCTGACACCTTTATCAGAATAAACAATTCGGGTGAAAGCAAAACAAAGGCACACTCTTTCGTCTTTGTCTTTCATCTGGTACTTTTCCTTCGTGCTGGAAGTTCGCTTTCATTCAGCCTCTCCCAAAGAAGGGTGACCACTTTCAGCCTTCCAACTATAGTCCAATTGCTTTAATTTCTTGTCTTTCCAAAGTTTTTGAATTTATCCTTAATAGGAAGGTGTTGAAACACCTCTCTTCTCACAATCTTCTTTTAGATCGTCAATATGGGTTCCGCAAGAGATACTCTACTGGCAAGTTTCTTACGGATCTCTCGGACACTTGGTCATCATTCTGTCGGGATTTCGGTGAAACCTTTGCTACTACGCTAGGTACCGGTATATCTAAAGTGTTTGAGAGAGTCTGACACAAATCTTTAA
Organism: Bathynomus jamesi; assembly: GCA_023014485.1. NCBI lineage: Eukaryota > Metazoa > Arthropoda > Malacostraca > Isopoda > Cirolanidae > Bathynomus > Bathynomus jamesi. The sequence continues at coordinate 939,565 of JAJOZX010000317.1, read as the reverse complement.
TTTCGAAACTGTCCTCCTTCGGTTTCTATCGTTCCATCTGTGCCTTCATCTCTAATTTCCTTTCTGACCTATCTACAGCTGCTGTTGTAGATAGCCACTGTTCTTCTCCTAAAGCTAGTAATAGTGGTGTTCAGAATTCAGAAATGTCTAGTTGCATATATAAAATAAGAGCTGTTTACAGCAGTGACAAAAAGGGTATCATACCACTCAATGTCATTCTCAATTCATCCCTCGCCAAGAGTGTGAAATTCGAGAGTGAGAATCTCAAAGGAGTCAATTCATGAATCAGTCTAGTCCCATTCATGCCATTCTCATTTATGGCTTTCCCACTTTGATCAAGGTTGGGTTAGGTTAAATTAAGGATTAGTGCTCACTCAATTTCATTCCCATTTCTATCCACGGTCTGCAAATGAAAATGCACAAAATGAGAAATCCAAGTTTGAGAAACAATGTCATTCCATTCCCATTCACGGTAAAGGCGCCAAGTAGGAAGGGCTGACCTGATCTAACCCATAAAACTTATTCTGATTATCGGTAGCTATGGTAATATAAAACACAAATAGCGTAAAGCTTGAAATTGACGGGATTCTGCTTGGTCCAGTTTGTGTAGAGCACTCCTGAGGTGATATGAATGCATTTAAAACGGGTGCATTCGTGTCCCTTTGGGGTGGAAATACAAACTTGTGGTGCATCTTATTCCTGAAATCATGCACCTGGACCTATAGAGTCAGGAGTTTCTGCAGTGCAAACTAACGACACAGGTGGGGACAGTAAATGATTATGAACTTGATTGCTCATTGATTATGCTAACACAAAGTATTGTTGATGCCAGTGGAGATAAACCATGTACGAAAGCCTTGTCAGTACCTTTATCCTCTTTGTGCTTAACAATGATACTGTGAGCTCCTCGTACCCTGAATGGGTGTATGGGCAGAGCGGTGCTTTGTGTAAAACTGTGAAAACTTTCTTCAAATTTAAATTTAGTTTATTAACCCATGTGTCTTAAATGTTGTTAGTGTAGTATATATATATATATATATATATATATATATATATATATATATATATATATATATATATATATATATTAGGGTGGTCCAAAATTTGGGCTAAACTTTCAAAATAGTTGGAAATGCTCTCCACGTGGTTGCTCTTATTCCTTTAGATGTGAAGTGATTTTGTGCAAAATATCTGTCGATTCAGTACATAGTAAGAGGTCGCTATGATTTTCACATTTTCAACTAATTAGCTAATCATTTTCTACCCGCTTCATTTTTAGAGGACGCGGCAGTCACGCCACATTGACTCCGCCCACCTTCCAGAGGATGATGCAATTGTTCGATTTCTTGTATAATGCTGTTTGTGAATCAGACAAATCATTTACTTATGCTGTACCAGTAGGGAGGGAACTTGTCTGGATCGCTTGTCGACATCATATCCTTGAAGTTGTCTTGTCAAACACCTGCAACGCACTTCTTGGACCCACAGGCGGCCCAGAAATGACTCTCTTTAAACGTTTTCAGAAAAAATTACCATCACTTCAGAAGGATTCCTTCATGAATGCTTCAAACAACCTATTCAGAGATTATATTTATTCAGTATATATTTATTCAGTATATATATATATATATATATATAATTATGTTCTTTATATGCAAATTTATAACCGGTAAGGATGTTGCTATTAAATTAAATGATTAAAATTGTAAGGTATATATCTTCTGTCTCTTGAAGTTTATTTACTTATTCTTACATATATTTTTAAAAATTTGGCTATCTTCCTACCCATCAACCACTAACCATTGTAACCAATTTTTTTACTTTATTTATTTTGACTTTGCAATTATTTACTTTAACACATATAATTGTGCTTTGGTGCTAAACGGTTAATACATTATTTTCTCTCATTTTTCAGGTTATGGCTAGAAGTACTCGCTCATCTGCAGAAACGTGGGTTTTAGGAAAGCCCAGCAACGAGTTATCAACTGCAAGGCTACCCACATGTGGTGATGTGCTTCGTTTGGTTCAGTTTCACCACCATGAACAGTCCAAGACCTTGAAAGAGAGCTACAACTTGACCTGCAAAGAGGCCCTGCAAGTATGGCAGAGAGCAAGGATTCCTACACAGCGAGTTGAGTCCTGCGTTAGGAAGCTGTCAAAGCTGTACGAAGAGTTCCTTGCGTTGAAGAAAAACCGCAAGACGCAGCTACAAAGCTGCAGAATGAAAGAGAGCATGTTCCAAGAGACTTTCAGAGCTTTTCGACGTTGCCTCGAAGGAGGACGCCTTGAAGGTGATAAACAATGAAGAAGACCGCCAATTCCTGATGTTGCAACGAGAAGACGTCTTTTCCAGCAGTATGGCAGGCCCTGACAAGATTAATTTTGCCAAGGAATACCGCAAGAGATGTCGACAAAGCTCTAAGGTACAAAGAAAGAGAGGCTGCATTCCAGGCTGGAGCTGCTGCTCTTCCATCATCCAGCACATCCACTTCATCCTCTGAAGAATTCAACGCTGAAGACGATGATTATAGTCCGTCGACTTCGACCAGAAGAGCAGATGTACACTCTTATCCTCCGAAACGAAACAATATCTTCACATCACCAGATGTGGTTGCTACTCTTGATCGCGTCAACCTTCCCGATCGAGGAGCAGTCTTTGTTACTGGATCAGTCGCTCAAACCCTGGGCTATGATATTTCTACAATGACTCTTTCACTCAGCTCCATCCGTCGATCAAGAAGGCAAGCAAGGCAGGCAGCAGCCAAAGAGGATCAAGCTTCGTTTTCTGTCGAAGGACCCCTTCTTTTTCACTGGGATGGGAAACTACTTCCCGACATCGGCGGCGCAAAGGAAACAGCCGAATGAACCGCGGTAATCATTACGGGAAATGGGATGGAAAAACTCCTAGCCGTGCCAAAAAGACAACGAGCTACAGGAGAAGAACAGGCCAAGGCTTGCATTTCGACGATTGATGACTGGAATCTTCGCGGTAAGATCCAAGGTCTCGTATTTGACACAACTGCGTCTAATACTGGCCTTCACAGGGGAGCCTGTACCATGATTGAAAAAGCAGTAGGGAGGGAACTTGTCTGGATCGCTTGTCGACATCATATCCTTGAAGTCGTCTTGTCAAACACCTGCAACGCACTTCTTGGACCCACAGGCGGCCCGGAAATGACTCTTTAAACGTTTTCAGAAAAAATGACCATCACTTCAGAAGGATTCCTTCAGGAAGGCTTCAAACAACCTATTCAGAGATTCAAAGATGTTCCAGCTTCGAGAGGAAATGATCCAGTACTTCACAAAGGTACTGGAGTCTAAACAATTGCGTGATGAGTACGAGGAATTGCTACGACTCTGCCTCACCTTCGGGTGCCGTGATGAGAAAGAAGTCAAGGTCCGCGCTCAAGGACCAACTCACGATACACGCTGAATGGCCAAGGCCATCTACGTCCTCAAAATTTATCTGTTCAAGCGTCAACTACATCTGACAGCACGTGAGACGGAGAATATCACCGAGCTCTCTCTGTTTATCGCCTTGGTCTACGCACGTTTTTGGAACGAGGCCCCCGTCGGAATCAACGATATTCTGCTTCTTAAAATCTTGCAAAAGTATCAAAATCAGACCATTTGCAAAGCAGCATCCACAGCTCTTCAACAGCACCTGTGGTATCTTGGAGAGCATCTCATTGGCCTTGCATTCTTCGATCCTAGAGTCGATGCCGAGACCAAACGAAAGATGGTCGTACTCGTAAACCTCCAACGTAACGAGAATACCACTGTTACTCGTCGATTGAAGCTTGAAGGAAACATTGAAGATTCAAATTTGTATGAAATGGTCATCAAAAGGACCCTGGGAATCTTCAATCTGTTAAAGAAAGAAGGAAGGAAGGCAGCGGAGGACACCTTCCTGAGGACCGATTCCAATTCCTAGACGGAGGATGATTGCTTCCAAGAGTTTTGACGCATAGCGATCAACCTAAAAGTTGTCAATGATTCGGCGGAGAGGGGTATCGCCCTTATCAAGGCATATAATACATCTTTGACGAAGGATGAAGAACAAAAACAATTCTTCCTCCGATTAGTAGCAAAACATCGCCAAGACTACTCATCGTCTTCGAAGGAGTCAGTGATGAAGCGTTAATCTAAGTAATGATGTATATTATAAACGAATGATAAATGTAATTTTCTATCAAACATATCATTTTTGTTCTTTAAAAATTAATCTCTTTTCTTTAAGAGTTATTCTGTTTTCTAAAAAAAATAAGCTATTTTCTTTGAGATTTAATCTGTTTTCAAACAAATAAACTAGTATTTGCCCTTGTTTTTTCATTTTTTAACCAAGAAGATCAATCTACTAGAAAATGAGTAGTAAAATGAAATTCATAGCGACCAGTAAATATCATTCAATTAAGCTGAAATTTGGCATGGAGATGATTGATAGATATAAGAACAGGAGCAGCCATGTGGAGGTAAAAATTACAAAATTTTATTTTTTGGACCACCCTAAATATATATATATATATATATATATAATAATATATAGTTGTGCGATAAAGTTTAAGTACAGCAATATACTTATTATGTTTGTTCATTTGAAATCCTTATGAAATTTTGGAATGTGTTTGTTATTCATTTAATGAACGTGAAATATCGCAAAGTAAGTTATATTAACCTAGTTTTTGTTATAGCTAACAGTATCTTAAGTTGTCTATCAATATTTATATATTCTCTTGTGCACAAGTACAGCATCAGAAAATTCCGAAGTGGTCAAGCAGCGAAACAGTGTAGAAAATTTGACAAGAGAATCACTTGAACTTCCAGAAAATCCCTGAGTAAAATTATTCAGTAGTTTACCTTGGTCAAAGTATAAAACATGAATGTTTAAGACTGATGAATCATCAGTTCACCGTGGCCAAAGGCAAAGAGCTGTTTCAAGATCTTAAAGATAGAATTATTGCTTTGCATAATGAAGGAAGCCTGTTTGGAAGGTTGGTAAAGAACTTCCTGTGCCATTTACCTCAGTTTCAAATATTATTCGTAAGTGAAAGCGCCTTGGAATCATCGAACCGCCGCTTCCTCGTAGTTGACGACAGTAGTATAACCGCAAAATGGACGAGTGCAGAGCAATTACAATGTTGATCAATTGTTACGAGGTACCAAACCTCTTCCCCCCCTTATTGCAAGATACCAACCCCCCTACCCCCATGGTGCCAGTGCAAAAAAAAGGTAACAAGCAAGGGGGAGTGGTTTATCCCCCAAGCTGCATGAAGGGGGGAGTGGTTTATCCCCCAAGCTGCATGAAGGGGGGAGTAAGGTTTTACTCCCAAATCTAACCTAAGAGAGAGGAGAGGAGGAGAGGAGGAGAGGAAGAGAGATGTTCTTGCAGGCATGTCACATCGCTTAATAAGCGCTCTGGACCACACAGTTAGCTTAGAAGTTTTAATCCGCCAGTTGGCTTAAAAGGCTTTATATATATATATATATATATATATAATATATATATAATATATATATATATATATATATATATATATATATATATATATATATATATATATATATATATAAGGCAGTCCACTTAATAATGTGCCAATTAGTGCAAAAAATTAATTCTTATATTGCTGTGTATATACATTATTAAGAATTACTATTATTATTATATTATTATTATTATTATTATTATTATTATATTTAAAAATAAATAGATACAAACGCCATTCGTCAGTACAAACTCAGCACTTGATGCTTTTGTGTATTCACACCTTGTTAGGGAATGAAGGTGAGACGGGCAAAATATGTGCCCATCACCCCATATTTAAACAAATCTTCTTAGGCATATATATATATATATATATATATATATATATATGATGAATAAAACCACGAAGGAAAGGAAACACAGAGTGGTGCTCAAGCGCTTTCGTCTAATGACATCCTCAGGAACACTGAAGTAAATAAAGAGTTCAAAACTATATATAGGTTACAAAAAAAACTATATATATATATATATATAGTAAGTATAGAAATAAAAATCGTGGGAGGAGCATACAAATTTGTAAGGAAACTACCAATTTTAGCACTTTGCCCGAATTCAACACAAGATCAAATGGATTGTTTACAACCAATTTATAGATAGCGCCTGAATTATATATAGGTCACAAAAAAAATAAATAAATAAAAAATAAAAATAAATTGAAAAATAAAAATTGTAAGAGGAGCATACAAATTTATAAGGGAAAATTACCAAAGGTTTAGCACTCTACCCTTCTTGTCTAAATCCGTTCTGAACGAATTCAAAACAACGGGATCGAGTTGAAAAAGACCTTTGCTCATGTTAAAGTTATTTGTAAGTTGAATAATAGCAGACAGAAGAATATTTCTATTAACAATATTGCTAGAGTGAAACAAAACTGAAGCATTATTCCAATCAATACAATGGGATAACTCTGACAAATGGACAAAAAGGGCACTAGACGACTGTCCCGACTGTCCCATTCTAACGGAATATTGATGCTGTTTTACACGCGCGTGCAAATCCTTTCCCGTCTGACCAATGTAAAAGGAATCACATTGTTTACAACCAATTTTATAGATAATGCCTGAATTATTGGTAGGACTATTTTTTGCTATGATATTTTTCACAATATTGTTATATGAAAATACTACATTAATATCCAAAAGTTTAAGTACATCAGCAATGCCTAAAAAGCCCGGGAAAAATGGAAGTACTAAAATATTCTTTGACAAAGTGCGAGTGTTATTATGCACAAGATAGAAGGTTCGTTTTGCCTTGTTAAGACAAGATTCCATAAACGCAGGTGGGTAGCATAGATAACTTCCAATACCGTTTATTTTTTCCAATTCGGCATCGATGTATTCCGGACTGGCGATCCTAAGAGTGCGGAGAAACATTGAAGAAAATATGGCCTTCTTAATCGGGGTGTCATGTCCAGAGTAAAAGTGTACGTAGGACAAATTGTTTGTTTTTTCCGATAGATACTAAACTTAAAACCTGGGCTTTCCCTATGTACAAGCACATCCAAAAACGGGATTGAGTTGTCTTGTTCCACTTCTAAAGTAAACTTAATGAAGAGGACTTGATCATTTAACTGAAGGAGGAAGTCATCCAGGTCACGATTCATGGGCCAGATACACAAAATATCTTCGACGTACCTCAACCATGGGATGCCAACCCCCAGGATTCTCGGAATGTAAGTAATTTCGAAAAACTCCATATAAATATTGGAGAGGAGGGGCGAGAAGGGGTTGCCCATGACCATCCCGAAAACCTGTTGATAATACTCGCTATTGAAAGTGAATTTATAGTCTTTGATGCAAAGCTTAATAAGTTCCAAAACGATGTGTGCAGGTAGTGGCAGGTCGTACTTATGTAATTCTCGGGAGAGAAAGTCAATCATATTGTCAATCAGCACTTTTGTAAACAATGAACAAACGTCAAAACTGATCAATCTATCGTTGGTTTCAGTGCGTACATTATTCAATTTTTCAGTAAGATCCATAGAATTTTTTACATGTGAATCAGAGATAGTTCCGAGAATGGGGGACAAGACTTTGACAAGCCATTTGGAGAGTTTATAGGTAATAGAGCCCACCGAGCTAATAATAGAGCGCATAGGGTTGCCAGGTTTGTGGGTTTTAATAAGACCGTAAAGGTAGGGAAGGGAGGGTGAAGTGGACATGAAAAGCGGAATTAAGGCCTTATGATCTTTGAGAATGCGTGTCAAGCCACTATTAAATGATTTGATGACGTCATCCTGCGGGTTCTTCCTAAGTTTTATGTATGTGGCGAGGTCCTGAAGCAGCTCGTTCATCTTTCTAATGTAGTCCACTCTGTCCATAATAACTATGGTGTTAGCCTTGTCTGCTTTAGTAATATGGAGCTCACCATCTTTTTTAATTGTGAGAGGCTATTGCGAAACGTTTCGGAAAGTTATCTTCGTAAGTACTATTCGCAGCACTATAGACAAGCCTTTAACTATGTTAACCAAAGACTGAGGAAGATTACACTGTTTTTCAAAACAAGCAAGACTATAACAAATTTGTAAAGCAGGTTTTTTTAAAATATAAAAGGACATACCAAATCCAAAGGCACATTTTCCATCGTCACTAATGTTTTTCGAAGAAAAGTTCAAAACACATTTTGAGCTTGCTTTTTTACCCCATTGACTAAAAAAGTAAAAGTAAAAAAGCAAGCTCAAAATGTGTTTTGAACTTTTCTTCGAAAAACATTAGTGACGATGCAAAATGTGCCTTTGGATTTGGTATGTCCTTTTTTATTGTTAAAAAACCTTCTGCTTTACAAACTTGTTATAGTCTTGCTTGTTTTGAAAAACAGTGTAATCTTCCTCAGTCTTTGGTTAACATACTTAAAGGCCTTGTCTATAGTGCTGCGAATAGTACTTACGAAGATAACTTTCCTAAATGTTTTCGCAATCGCCTCTCACAATTAAAAAAAGATGGTGAGCTCCATATTACTAAAGCAGACAAGGCTAACACCATAGTTATTATGGACAGAGTGGACTACATTAGAAAGATGAACGAGCTGCTTCAGGACCCCTCCACATACATAAAACTTAGGAAGAACCCGCAGGATGACGTCATCAAATCATTTAATAGTGGCTTCACACGCATTCTCAAAGATCATAAGGACTTAATTCCGCTTTTCATGTCCACTTCACCCTCCCTTCCCTACCCTTACGGTCTTATTAAAACCCACAAACCTGGCAACCCTATGCGCTCTATTATTAGCTCGGTGGGCTCTATTACCTATAAACTCTCCAAATGGCTTGTCAAAGTCTTGTCCCCCATTCTCGGAACTATCTCTGATTCACATGTAAAAAATTCTATGGATCTTACTGAAAAATATAATAATGTACGCACTGAAACCGACGATAGATTGATCAGTTTTGACGTTTGTTCATTGTTTACAAAAGTGCTGATTGACGATATGCTTGACTTTCTCTCCCGAGAATTACATAAGTACGACCTGCCACTACCTGCACACATCGTTTTGGAACTTATTAAGCTTTCCATCAAAGACTATAAATTCACTTTCAATAGCGAGTATTATCAACAGGTTTTCGGGATGGTCATGGGCAACCCCTTGTCGCCCCTCCTCTCCAATATTTATATGGAGTTTTTCGAAATTACTTACATTCCGAGAATCCTGGGAGTTGGCATCCCATGGTTGCGGTACATCGACGATATTTTGTGTATCTGGCCCATGAATCGTGACCTGGATGACTTCCTCCTTCAGTTAAATGATCAAGTCCCCTCCATTAAGTTTACTTTAGAAGTGGAACAAGACAACTCAATCCCGTTTTTGGATGTGCGTGTACATAGGGAAAGCCCAGGTTTTAAGTTTAGTATCTATCGGAAAACAACAAACAATTTGTCCTACGTACACTTTTACTCTGGACATGACACCCCGATTAAGAAGGCCATATTTTCTTCAGTTTCCCCGCGCTCTTAGGATCGCCAGTCCGGAATACATCGATGCCGAATTGGAAAAAATAAACAGTATTGGAAGTGATCTATGCTACGCACCTGCGTTTATGGAATCTTGTCTTAACAAGGCAAAACGAACCTGCTATCGTGTGCATAATAACACTCGCACTTTGTCAAAGAATATTTTAGTACTTCCATTTTTCCCGGGCTTTTTAGGCATTGCTAATGTACTTAAACTTTTGGATATTAATGTAGTATTTTCATATAACAATATTGTGAAAAATATCATAGCAAAAAATAGTCCTACCAATAATTCAGGTATTATCTATAAAATTGGTTGTAAACAATGTGATTCCTTTCACATTGGTCAGACGGGAAAGGATTTGCACACGCGTGTAAAACAGCATCAATATTCCGTTAGAATGGGACAGTCGTCTAGTGCCCTTTTTGTCCATTTGTCAGCGTTATCCCATTGTATTGATTGGAATAATGCTTCAGTTTTGTTTCACTCTAGCAACATTGTTAATAGAAATATTCTTCTGTCTGCTATTATTCAACTTACAAATAACTTTAACATGAGCAAAGGTCTTTTTCAACTCGATCCCGTTGTTTTGAATTCGTTCAGAACGGATTTAGACAAGAAGTGTAAAGTGCTAAACCTTTGGTAATTTTCCCTTATAAATTTGTATGCTCCTCTTACAATTTTTATTTTTCAATGTATTTTTATTTTTTATTTCTTTTTTTTTTTTTGTGACCTATATATAATTCAGGTATTATATATAAAATTGGTTGTTTGTATGCTCCTCCCACAATTTTTATTTCTATATTTACTATATATATATACACATATATATATATATATATATAGTCTTCAACTCTTTGTTTACTTCAGTGTTCCTGAGGATGTCATTAGACGAAAGCGCTTGAGCACCACACTGTTTCCTTTCCTTCGTGGTTTTATTCATCATAAATATTTTTCACGTGTTACTTTCGTGAAATAATTTTCATATATATATATATATATATATATATATATATATATATATATAATAATAATAATAATAATAATCCGAATTAGATGGGACCACAAAAAACTTCCTCCACAAATTGAAGCATTGAATAGCTCTGAATAATTTTGAAGCTCGACTATTTATTTTATTTAATTTGGCCATTTAGGCTTTACTGGGCGCTTATATATTAATGGGATCACAAAAAATTTCATCCAGAAATTGAAACATTGAATAACCTTTATTATTGATAATAAATACACTCGTTTTACAATGTCTTGAATAATTGTGAGGCTCGTTTCAAATCTATTCGTGTATATATATATATATATATATACTGTACAGTATATATATATATATATATATATATATATATATATATATATATATATATATATATATATTATATATATATATATATGTAGTGTGTATATAATCCCTTAAGTCTCACATCTATATTTTATTCGCTATGGGATCAAAAAAATTTCAGCCACAAATTGAAACATTGAATAACGTTTATTTAATTTGACCCTTTAGGCTTACTGGGCTCTTATGCATAACACCAGTACACATTTGAAAACTTGTCGATAGATTTTTACAAACTAGTTGGTGATTTTATATAATTTGAGTGCGTTGATCTCAAAAATATAGTTAGTTTTTCCCTATCACGTATGGTTTTCTTACTACAGGGTGTGTCATAAATCCCCCATTTATCCCCAAATGTGAACCATCTTATCGAGACCAACATTGGATTGCACATGCTAAACCATAAATTTTGTTGTTATAGACTACAGTAACGCTTACATAATAATGAAGGGTAAATATATATAACAACCAGTCCCGTTTCCAGCAAAATACTCTCTCCCCTCCCATCAATGGGTGGTTAACATTTGGGGACAGATGAGGTATTACAACACCCCTTGTAGCACGAAATCTTTAGGTGATAGAGTAAAACCTAATTAAAGCAGAATTAAATAGCTCCTAGCTCTTGGACAAGCATATTGCTTGTTTATGAAAGAATAAAAAAATAACTGAAAGAAACAAAATATATTTACCTTCTTTACTAAGCGAAGTATGTGTCGGATGCCAATAAATTGTTCTCCTGCAATCTAGACCCCAAAGGTTCTGCAGAGTCCTTAGGCAGATTCAAATCCCTGACTAAGTCATTTAGTTCGGCTTGGGTTAATGGTTTAGGAGGATCTCGGTCAGCTGTTGGCTGTTCATAAACATCATCATTGTCTGGATTTGGAGCTGAATCAGAATCTGAATTGTATTGATCCAGACTCTCGGGTGGGCGGGGAATAGGAACTTCTGGACCATGGGGTACCGGCCTTATTGCAGATGGAAGACTTGGGTATTGAAGGCTCTCTTATTCTTTGCATTATAACCTTTAACATTGCAAGAACAGAAGTAGCAGTCGTCGGTATGGTTTCTAGGCTCGCGCCATACCATAGGGATCCCAAATGGCAAACTTTTCTTTTTACCTTTGCTCCAATTCCTTAGTGCCGCAACACACGTAAGACAAACCTTGTGTGGAGCCCAACTTTTGTCTTGATCTCCTAATTTAATTCCAAAATAAGCATGATAAGCTCTCTTAATGAAGGTCGTTACATTTGTCCTTTGTTTTACAACAACATACCGACCACAAATATAACAAAATATGTCTGGACTATGGGTACATCCTCTAGAAGCCATTATTAAAATTTTAAAGACGTAATGTTAGAATTATCTATCTGAAAAATATGAAAAAACTAAATTAATTAAAGATAAAAAGGTAAAAAATTACAAAACGCCCCAAAATTGTTTTGCTAATAACTTTAAAACTGCGGGTAATAGAAAAAAACTGGTAGCATTTTTTAATTCAGCGCAGCGAACTGCTTCAGAATCACAACTCAAAATAAAGAAATCGATTTTCATGCAGACCGGTGATATAATCAGAAGAACTGTATTGATTTTTTCCATGTATTCACACTTCGTCAGGTAATGAAGGCGAGGTTAATTTATACATTCCCGCATGAAAGGATAAATGCACGATTACTCCCAGTTATAGCTGTGTTTTAAACGTCCGCTTCAGAACTAGCCACATGACCCTAATATATATACATATATATATATTAGGGTGTGTTTATAGTATATGGTGAAAAATGCGAAATGAAAATGCAAGGGAGCGGAACCCTTTATTTTGTGAGGATACATGAGAAAATAGAACAGGCAAAGTTTCTTTGTAATCCAACAACATTTAGAGGTTGCCCACAGCTGATAGGTATTTTCAATTTATAGGGCAATTGAAATTTTAATTCTCAGTTTAAATGATAAATTGCATCTCCAATATACATCTCCAATAAGTATTCAAAACAAATATATCGTGTGAGTATATTCACTAAATTCATAATTAACGATTAAAGTACATGACACCTCGAGTGTTGGCGTTCATTTTTTCATCAAAGTGGCTTTGGAGGCTGTCGGCAAGACTTTACGATGTTCTTCGACGATTTGAATCATGAACTGCATCTGCTCTTCGTTCCGAGTCCTTCCAGCCTTCGTGAATTCTTGAATCAATGCTATGCCTCGCTCTGCTGCATCATTCACTACATTTAAGGAATCCACCCTGATCTTTGCTGAACCAAAGCTGGTGTTGTTTTCCCAGTTTGATGGATCCTCTTGCAGGAAATCGACCGGAAGATCTAGAAGGGTGAACAGATTGTACGTATTGGAAGAGCAAAAGTCTGCCAGGGTCTTTCCTCTTGGATCTGGAATCCAGACTCGTCGGGGGGGAGCTTCTGACCCTTCAACGGAATTCATATTCTCTACCATTTTCCGCTTCTCATCATCATCGACTGCAGGATCGAATAGTGCAAGGCCCACGTTTACCTCATTGAGGTACCAGAGATGCCGATTAAAACTCTTGTACCCAGCGGCGTTGGTGTTTTGCAACTTTTGAAGGAGGGCTAAGTCGCTTCGTGGAGCGCTTGCTGCTTCTCTTGCTGAAAACCACGGAAGGACGTAATCTTGAGCAACGAAGAGACAGAAGTCCCGCAACCCAGAAATCAGGCGGTCACTGCTACTTGCTCCACGAGATGTTGAAGGACATTGGTTCATGTGCATCGTGAACTGGTATCTGAACATCCAAATCTTGAAAGAGTAAATTCCACGCGCCATCCACCGTGCTCGGTGCAAAGCCCCTGGAGCCATGAACACAGGACTCCGACGTCCGTGAGGTACTCCTCCCAAGAAAATGACTACAAGTTCAAGAAGCTCTTTGTAGTCATCTCTGGGATGCTTCACTTTCAGAAGGTCATTTGCTTCATGAATCATCTTCTCGGCCAGGGACTGATCACTGCAGCCGTGTCCTCTTCGTCCGCGGCAGTGGAGTATTCATTCAATTTCAGTTGCGGCCAAACATTACGGAAGCTCTGGAAAATTGTAATCTCAGGTCCTTTGGAAAGGTCTCCAACAAGGAAAGAAAATACTGCTTCAAGCAGCAGTTCCAGCACGTGATGTCGACACGCAAAGTAAATCATTTCACGCCCGAGAGCCTGCTCTACTCGCGCACACACTCCTCCATGGATGCCGGTGTTGGTGGCTGTCGTGTCAAAGCAGAGAGCTTTGATCTTCTGGCCAAGATCCCAGTTTTCGATGGTTTCGATGATGACGATTGCTGTCCTTTCTGCCTTGGAGTCTGGGAGTTTGGGGATGGCTAGAATCTTGCTCATCCCATCCCCGGTAACTAAGATGGCTAAACGGTCGATTTTGTCTCTTCCATTAAGTCTGCCATAAGTTTTCCATCCCAGTGAAGAACAAGAGGGCATTCAGGCTTGTAGGAAGCTCTCACCTCTGCTTCGTGGGCTGATCTGTACCTGGATCTGCTGGCCCGAATAGCACTTGGACTGAGGCACATCTCACTTATGTCCTGACCCATTTGCATGCCAAAGGGGATGAGAACACGAGCAGCTGCCCTGTCGCTCATCCGCATAAATAAATGAGCATATGGGTAAAACTTTGGGGTCTTTGGGCAACCTCTAAATATTTGATGATTTTCCAAAAAAATCATGTGCTTTATTTGCTCCCGGAACCTCATCATTTGCGGGGTTCCGTGACCCGAAATTCACACTTTCAGTTTTTAAAAGCACCCTAATATATATATATATATATATATATATATATATATATATATATATATATAGGGTGTCGCATTCGAAATGAAACAACTTTGAAACCTTATAATTTTTTATTGAATGATGCAAACAATGTAGTATTCACACAGTAAATAGTCAATGTCATAAAGTTTCATATGATATATGTGAATTATAACATCTAGATACATTAGAGTTCCTTATTGTGTGCATTCAATATGTGCATCATTTGTAGCACGGACCAGGTAGCAACGGTACTCAATTTCCCTCCACACGTTGCCTAGCATCTCAGGGGTTACAGAGTCCACCGCTTCTGTGATGCGCTCTTTCAGCTGAGCAATGTCTCGCGCCTTCGTAGAATACACTTTGTCTTTCACATAACCCCAAAGAAAAAAATCGAGCGCGGTTAGGTCAGGCGACCTTGGGGGCCAAGAAATGGGTCCTCCTCAACCTATCCAGCGATCTGGTACCCAGTCATCAAAGAAAGAGCGAACATCCTGGGACCAATGGAGAGGAGGTCCATCCTGCTGGAATATGACGGTAGGCTGGCAGTCCTCTAATTGTGGCGCCACAAACAGCTGAAGCATGTCCAAGTAAACATATCCTGTCACAGATTTTTCAGCAAAGAAAAATGGGCCAACAATCCTGTTAAGCATTAAGCCACACCACACGTTGACTTTTGGAGTATCTCTTTCTACATCACGGGTAAGATGGGGATTCTCCATTCCCCAGTTGCAGCAATTTTGTTTATAAACTCGGCCGCATACGTGAAATGTTGCTTCATCGGAAAACATTACACGTTTCAGGTACTCAGGGTTGTTGTCCAGGCTGTCAAACATGTGCATAGCATAATATTTCCTTTTGTTAAGATCTTCACATGTTATATGCTGAACAATTTGAAGCTTATATGGATAGAGCTGCAGCTGCTTGCGCACGACTGTATGCACAGTTGAACGAGAAATCTGCAGTTCGACACTGGCACAACGGATGGACTTTCTCGGGCTACTACCAAAGGCGCCGCGTATTCGTTTAGCATCTTCTTCCGATCTTGTTCGCCCTCCAGAGTGTTCCTTTAGAACACTGCCAGTCTCCTCAAATTTCTTGGTCCATGCATATTAAGGTGGCCCACTTTTCAATTTTTTTTTTAAAGTATAGGTTATCGTAGTTTTTCCCATTATTTGGCACTATACTAGCACATTGGTACCATTTTTACAAAAATTGATCAATATTTAGGGGTCTCGCATCGACCTTGAAATTAAGAGATTTTTTAAAAAAATGCGTACTTTTTAACTTTTTACTGAATCAAGATAAATCATTAAGTAGGGATGTTTTCTGAATCCTCTTGATGAGAGAAGTCGTTTGGTGTGCCTGCCCATGTCATACGACTAACGGTTTAAAGGTTGTGCCTGTATACAGGTAATACCAATGTGCTAGTATAGTGCCAAATAATGGGAAAAACCACGATCACCTATACTTTAAAAAAAAATCAGCAAATAGCAGACAAATAAGGAAGAAAGAAACAATAACTTAAACAATCACTTTTGCATTGTATTGACCACTATCACACGTCACTGGCTGCAACGTTGTCCCTCTGTGCTATGTCATCGTGGCGAGTGATGACTTCTTGAAGTCGCCGAGCTCTTTCCGGTTCTTTTCCACCACTTGCAGAAGATCCTGCAGCTGTGCCTCGTCCTTTGTGACCGTGTTCGCATAGTCTTGTATCAGTTGGACTCCTCTTTCAGCGACGTCATTGGTGACCTGGAGATTAGAGATCACATCCTTCAGACGACAAAAGTCCTCGTTCTCGTCCCACTTATCAGTTGGCAGGGTGAGCCACGAAGACCCATACATCTTCAGACCTGCAAATAAGAACCAGGAGGACTCGTCGATCAGGTCGGGGAGTAGCGTCATCTCGTCGACTGAGACGTTCTCGTATGTGAAGTCTTTGGGTACAGGGAGGTGGGACAGCTTCTCTGCCATCTGTTGCTTCACAGTGCCATCCACCTTGTTGCTGCATAGAGAGAAGATGACGGTCTGAGGCCTCAGATACCAGAAGTGCCGCCTCATCACTGCCAGTGACGCTTCTGCCACCTCGCGGTCCACTGCCCTATACCTCAGAAAACGCTGGTATAGTACCAGGTCATTCAACGGCGCAATGCTTACTACCTATGTAGAGAATGGAAAGTGGAAAGGAAACTGTCAAGAATACATGTGGGTTACGGGACACTTTAAAACTGACGCTATCGATGAATACTATACACAATACGCACCTGATTATTGGACATGCGGAAACGATCAGCCACTTCCATGACAGCAGGTGCATTAAGGATGCGGCGAGGAAGACTGACAGACACACTTGGCTCTTTCGGCAGGGGGAACGCTAGTTCTGTCTCCGACTCTCCTGACATGCCAGTATCATCATTCTCCATGGCCTCATCTCCGGTTTCGTATGCACACTTTGAGGTTTGCGGCTCCTGCGAGGACGTTTTCTTCCTTCCTGTAGCTTTCTTTTTACAGCGAAAACTTTATCGTTCCCGCTCATCGTTGCCACCCGAGGACCACGTTGATCGAGGTAGAAGTCAATGTCTTCTTTCTTGTCCTTGTCGGACAGCAGTCGATTCTTCTTTATATCTTCGACAGCGTCAGATGCTCCGATATCCCACAGCTTGTCCACACTGTCCGAAAACTTCTGCCGTTTTCCTCCGGCGTCAGTTTCTCGTTTTCTGCTCTTTGGAGTAAGTGTCACTCTTTCCACAATGCCTCTAGCTTCCGTTCGCAGTTGAGCTTTGTGATTGTTTTAATGCGGGCCATGTTCCAAAACTTTAAGACGTTGTTTACGGTTTCTTTGAATGCGTCTTTCCTGTTAGCAGTGTACTGGATAACACTGAAGAAGTATTGCAAAACCTGCCGTGTTGTTGGCAATTTGCTACCACTGATGGAGGACGACGGTTGGCCAACTAAAAAAAATTCCGAGGCCGATCTTAGAGAAGGTAGCGATGTTATTTTCGCCTTTCCTTTTGATGACTCTCTATTTGTAGCTTCAAGAGTTCTTCCAGTTATGGTTGCCATCGATTTGTCCATGACAAAGGATGAGGAACTCAGACAGAATTTCAAAATGTTATGATCTGCAAAAAAAGAAATAGTTTAGGTACCTGGCACAGGCATGGTGCATTTTCTAATTACCTATATACATTACACATTCCGCCCGGGTATGGTGACTCATTTTTTTGAAAAGTATAGGTGATCGTGGTTTTTCCCATTATTTGGCACTATACTAGCACATTGGTATTACCTGTATACAGGCACAACCTTTAAACCGTTAGTCGTATGACATGGGCAGGCACACCAAACGACTTCTCTCATCAAGAGGATTCAGAAAACATCCCTACTTAATGATTTATCTTGATTCAGTAAAAAGTTAAAAAGTACGCATTTAAAAAAAAAAACTAGTAATTTCAAGGTCGATGCGAGACCCCTAAATATTGATCAATTTTTGTAAAAATAGTACCAATGTGCTAGTATAGTGCCAAATAATGGGAAAAACCACGATCACCTATACTTTTAAAAAAAAATTGAAAAGTGGGCCACCCTAATGCATATAGGTCTCTTCTGGTGGGTGGTTCCTTGTGAAAGGTTGTACGGAATCGCCGTTGCACCAGAGTAGGGGACTTCAACTCAGCCATCCATAACACACATTTCGCTTTTTCTTGTGGGGCAAACATAATTCAATCTGAAACAAACAAAGAACATTATGACAAAAACGTACGCATGTGGTGTAGTAACTGGCAAAGTTTCAACATTCTCACATTAATACTTTAAAAATTAGAGTTTCAAAGTTGTTTCATTTCGAATTGGACACCCTATATATATATATATATATATATATATATATATATATATATATATATATATATATATATATATAATATATATACGATGCTTGTATATGAGAATATTCCGCGCAAGATGAGAGCGAGAGAACAAAACAAATGAAAAAATGAGGTAACCACCCGGGAATCGAACCCGGGATCTTCCGATTGCCGGTCAGATATGATAACCATTACACCACGGGCCTCACTCAATCAAATGCCGTAATTACTCTACATACGCGCAGAAACCAATGCACCCAGGGGGGCACCTTCCGCATGCCGTACATTATATACATTTAAACTGCAAACACGCAGTATAATTAACGTAAAGAACGACGCTTGTAAAGGAGAATATTCCGCGCAAGATGAGACAATCTGACCGGCAATCGGAAGATCCCGGGTTCGATTCCCGGGTGGTTACCTCATTTTTCATTTGTTTCGTTCTCTCGCTCTCATCTTGCGCGGAATATTCTCCTATACAAGCGTCGTTCTTTACGTTAATTATACTGCGTGTTTGCAGTTTATATATATATATATATATATATATATATATATATATATATATATATCCTCGTCAGGGAATGAAGGCGAGACCGTCAAAATATGTACCTATCACCCCATATTTAAACAAATCCCATTAGGCATATATATATATATACGGGTGGGCGGAAAGTAGCTCCCTATTTTGGATTGGTAAAAAAATACGTATATTATCCATTTATTTCGGAAGAAATAATATGAAAAGGTAGGCATACATGGTAGGTTTTCTCTAAAATTCAATGTGGGCTCCAACTCTTTCCACCAGCTTCTGGAGCCGCCCAGGAATGGCGTCCACTGACTTTAGCAGGAACTCCGGCGGGATGGAGGACATGACTTCCCGAATTCGGTCCTCCAGTTCTTCCAATGTCCTCGGTTTGGTGCGGTAGACTTCTTCCTTTACCCACCCCCAAAGAAAGAAGTCGCACGGTTACCGCTGAAAAACGGCAGAATCGGTTCAGTGTAACGGTGTGGTGTGGTATGACCTCAGATCAGGTTGTGGGCCCGTTCCTTCTGCGCAACACCATGAATGCTGAGCGGTACCTTGCTATGTTGCGAAACGAGGTCTGGCCGGTTGTCAGCACATGGGAGAACATCGACGATCTGATATTTATGCAAGATGGCGCCCCTCCGCACTTCGCTCTTGTTGTCCGTGAGTGGCTGGATGCCCACTTCCCTGGGCGTTGGATGGGTCGTCGTGGTCCACATCAATGGCCAGCCAGGAGCCCCGACTTGACACCGTGCGACTTCTTTCTTTGGGGGTGGGTAAAGGAAGAAGTCTACCGCACCAAACCGAGGACATTGGAAGAACTGGAGGACCGAATTCGGGAAGTCATGTCCTCCATCCCGCCGGAGTTCCTGCTAAAGTCAGTGGACGCCATTCCTGGGCGGCTCCAGAAGCTGGTGGAAAGAGTTGGAGCCCACATTGAATTTTAGATAAAACCTACCATGTATGCCTACCTTTTCATATTATTTCTTCTGAAATAAATGGATAATATATGTATTTTTTTACCAATCCAAAATAGGGAGCTACTTTCCGCCCACCCTGTATATATATATATATATATATATGCAATAATAATAAGCCGAATTAGATGGGACCACAAAAAATTTCCTCCACAAATTGGAACATTGCATAACCTTGAATAATTGTGAAGCTCGACTATTTATTTAATTTAATTTGGCCCTTTAGGCTTTACTGGGCTCTTATATATTAATGGGATCACAAAAAATTTAATCCACAAATTGAAACATTTATTGAATAACCTTTATTATTAATAATAAATACACTCGTTTTACAATGTCTTGAATAATTGTGAGGCTCTTGTCAAATCTATTCATATATATATATATATATATATATATATATATATATATATACACGAATAGATTTGACAAGAGCCTCACAGTTATTCAAGACATTGTAAACGAGTGTATTTATTATTAATAATAAAGGATATTCAATGTTTCAATTTGTGTCAATTTGTGTCAAATCTATTCGTGTGTATATATATATATGTATATAATCCCTTAAGGCTCACATCTATATTTTATTCCCTATTCACGTTTTTTCAAAATTTATTTCTAAAATTTTTTCGGCTTAGACTAATGAGGCGTCAACTTATCGATGGAATTTTATACTGCGTTGGCGACAGACAGACGACTCTGCACCTGAAAATTAATGAAACAAAACTCACCTGTATAGGATGGGGCGACAGGTAAAATTTCGACTCGACCGATCTCTAATAACCTTCATCGAGATTTTAATCCGAAACGAAGTGGACTGAAACTCCAAATTTATTTTCCAAGCAGTATTCGCTACAGCTCTTTTAAATAATAATAATACTGGGTGATCTAGATAAATGGGACCAATAAAAAAAAGCCAAATATTCTTAATATTTAATTCCTTTCATAAAAACTATATCATTCGAAAGAGTAGAGTTACAAGTTTATTATGAAATATTTATTTTTTTTAAAATGACTCCTTTCAAATGTGCTCCATTAGTTGCCAAGCATTCCAGTGTTCTCGCTTGTAAGTTCTACATCACTTTTGCAAGAGTGTGCGGTGGTATGGCCTGTATCTCATTTGTGATGGCGGCCTTCAATTCTTGCAAGGTCGTTGGGTTATTTCTGTAGACCCTACTCTTTAAATATCCCCAGAGATAATAATCTAAGGGAGAAAAATCCGGAGACCTTGCGGGCCATTCAACGTCTCCAAATCTTGAGATTAACTCGCCTGGAAACGTTTGACGCAAAACTGCCATGCAGTTCCTCGTGGTATGGCAGGTAGCTCCGTCTTGTTGGAACCAGTGGTTTTCTAGACAAAGATCTCTTAATTTAGGAATAAGGAAATCGGTCAACATTTTTTCGTAGCGATCACCATTTACAGTGCCCGTGTTTCCGGTGGAATCCTCGAAAAAGTACGGCCCTATGATCTGAGATGCAGTAAGACCACACCAAACAGTTACACGCTGACTATGCAACGGGACTTCGGTAATATTCAATGGATTTTCTGTTGCCCAGAAACGACAATTTTGTTTGTTTACAGTTTCATTCAAGTGAAAATGGGCTTCGTCTGACAATCAAAGTTGCTAGAAAATTGGTGGTGTCATTTACCTTCTGTTGGATCCATTGACAGAATTGTCGTCTTCGTGCGAAATCTCCATCGTTTAGTTGTTGCACTGTTTGAATTTTATATGGAAAGAGCATTAAATTTTGCTTGAATATACGGTGTGTTGTTGTTCCATATCCAACTCCTAACAGCTGAGAAGCACGTCTGATGCTTATGTTAGGATTATCCTGTACAATTTCATGAGTTCTGTTAATGATCTCGT
Source organism: Bathynomus jamesi (assembly GCA_023014485.1). Lineage (NCBI taxonomy): Eukaryota > Metazoa > Arthropoda > Malacostraca > Isopoda > Cirolanidae > Bathynomus > Bathynomus jamesi. The sequence goes on along the minus strand of JAJOZX010000317.1, from coordinate 917,714 downwards.
CTATCCTTGCTGTGCGCACTCTTCCAGTTGGTTTTCTTTTTCCAATGCTGCCAGTTAGGGAAAAATTTCTGACACACCGACGGATTACTTTCTTAGAAGGTGATTTTGACATCTGAAAATTTGTCTTGAAAGATCTTTGAGCTGAAACTACACTTCTTCCATGCTCATAATATTGCTCAGTTATGAAACGCAGCTGTTCCACAGTCCATACAGTCATCTTGAAGGGTTAGTTTTAACTAACACTTTTATTTTGTTTTGTATCTTATCTTGTCTTGTATTGTCAAAACCTATACAATCCTGTACAAACTTGTAACTATCCTCTTTCGAATGATGCGTATGATTTTATAAAAGGACTTATACTTTAAGAGTTACAGGGGTTTCTTTTGGGTCCCATTTCTCTGGATCACCCTTTACTATGAATGATAATAATACACGCAAACTCTCTCTCTCTCTCTTAATCTACCCGTATACTAGAAGCAATTCTCTGTGGTGCTGTCAACTTAGACATGTCATTAAATTAATTTAAGTCCCATATCTATCTCACAGCCAAGCAATCGCGGGACACCTGTTATTTGCCTTTCCACTTATTAAAGATTTTCCTTTAAAGGGGCAGCCACGATTTACAACTTCAAAAGTAAAAAAAATAAAATTTAAACTTTTTAACTTAAAAAGTTTATTCCTTCAAAGGGCTTTAATGTCTCGCGAATTTTGATAAAAATAATGAAGAGACTTTCAAATTACTTTTAAAACACCTAGAGCACCAAAAGTTCTCCCTTAATACAAATACAATTCAATTTATGAAAAACTGTCAAATTTATTCAATGAAGATTTTAAAAACATTGAATTTACGTTTAAATTAAAAAAAAAAATACATACTGATAAATGTTCAATTTTCATGTTGATATTCAGACAAATAAATAAGTTTTTAATTACAAAATAATGGTTTATTCAACCACACGTCTAAATTTACTCACTTATGATATCTTTGAAAACAATTGAAAAAATCTGTAGGCTGCCTAAACCAAATTTGATAAAGACACGCCCTCAGAATCAGCATCGGCGCCCAATCAGAAATTCTCGACCCAACGAATGGGGCGTGAGATCGAGCCTACGACATTTTGATTGGTTCAAAACCCGCACACATATGACATAGACACGCCCTAGAGACATTGGGATGACCTGGATGACTTCCTCCTTCAGTTAAATAATCAAATCCCCTCCATTAAGTTTACTTTAGAAGTGGAACAAAACAATTCAATCCCGTTTTTGGACGTGCGTGTACATAGGGAAAGCCCAGGTTTTAAGTTTAGTATTTATAGGAAAAACAAACAATTTGTCCTACTCACACTTTTACTCTGGACATGACATCCCCATCAAGAAAGCCATATTTTCTTCAATGTTTCTCCGCGCTCTTAGGATCGGCAGTCCGGAATACATGGATGCCAAATTAGGAAAAATCAACAGTATTGGAAGTGATTTGTGTTACCCACCTGCTTTTTTGAAATCTTGTCTTAACAAGGCAAACTGAACTTTCTATCATGGGAATAATAACCCTCGTACTTTGCCGAAGAATATTTTAGTACTTCCATTTTTCCCGGGTTTTTTAGGCATTGCTAATGTACTTAAACTTTTGAATATTAATGTTGTATTTTCATATGACAATATTGTGAAAAATAGCATAGTAAGAAATAGTCCTACCAATAATTCAGGCATTATCTATAAAATTGGTTGTAAACAATGTGATTCCTTTTACATTGGACAGACGGGAAAGGATTTGCACACACGTGTAAAACAGCATCAATATTTCGTTAGAACGAAACAGTCGTCCAGTGCCCTTTTCGTCCATTTGTCAGAGTTATACCAGTGTATTGATTGAAATAATGTTTCAATTTTGTTTCACTCAAGCAACATTGTTAACAGAAATATTCTTGAGTCTGCCATTATTCAACTTACAAATAATTTCAATATTAGCCAAGGCTTTTTTTCGTTTGATCCTGTTGTTTTGAATTCGTTCAGAACGGATTTAGACACGAGGGGCAAAGTGCTAAAACTTTGGTAGCTTTTCCTTATAAATTTTTATGCTCCTCCTACAATTTTTATTTTTTAATTTGTTTTTGTGACCTACATATAGTCTCGAACTTGTTATTTATTTAAATGTTCCAGAGGATGTCATTAGACGGAAGCGCTTGAGCACCACTCTGTTTCCTTTTTCCTTCGTGGTTATTTTTATCATATATATATATATATATATATATATCATGTGTCATTCAGCTCAGTGATTAATACGGTTCTACATTATATTAATCAAGAATCATTTGCAAATGTTAATTATTTTTATAAAAATCCATAATTTATCCATATTTTGACTCGGACCAAGCATGAATTATTGCAAACTTTAAAGGGAGGGATTTCCATCGGCCCCGAGTTCGAAGCCCGGTGACGGCAGGCATGCGTAGCATGCCCAGCTACGATGAACGTACTTTCGGCTCTGTAAATTATTGTATTTGTACTCTATTAAGTATTTAGAGATCGAATTTTCAAATTATTTTCTTCAGAAAAATGTATGAACACAACAAAAATAATTTTAAAATTTGTCTACAACCGTACCCTTTTTTCCTTAAAGGACCGATACGGAACTCGATCGTGTTGTAAAAACTTTTCGTGATAGTTTTGAAGAAACTCAAATCGTGGATGAGAATTTGGCGACGGAGGTACAAGTTTTACTGCACACTCGGCCCAGCGATTGTCGTATCATCGACGAAGGTATGTGAGTTTTTTCTTTTGTTGTGTGTGTGTGGGTGTGTGTGTGTGTGTGTGTGTGTGTGTGTTTGTCGGGGAAGAACAAGATATGTATCTTCAATAATTTATTAAATGATAGAGCCAAGTGGAATGTTTGATAAAGTAGTACATAATAGCGCTTACTGTATACAACAAAATGTTGCGTAATATGTCCTTCAAAATTTCTCACACATATAGGAGTGACATTGGCAGCAATTTTTTTATACATTATATTTATATCCAACTTAAAATAGTTACAGGATTAGAATCCATTACATTTTAAATAAGTTACAGAGCATAAGACTCGTCCTTAAACGCTACACAAACTAACATTATTGGACACATTTTATATTTTACAGAATATTGTTTCAAAACTTCACACAATCGACCGAGTGCGTACAAATGTAAACCGATGTTTTATCTGGCTGCATACCATTTCATCATTTCATAATTTTAAAAAATTTGTAAATTCGTTCCCATGCGCCATATGCAAGAGAAATGAAAGGCAGTACATTAGGGTGTATCATGCTCAGGTCGAATATTGCAAAACTTGGAATTTCAATCTCACTGAGATGTTTCCACTCTGCTGTGGACTTAAGTGCGTGTTTACACTAGCAGATAAGTCCGGGTTAATGTCAAAGGGGTAAAGGTTAACTTGCTCGATGAATTCCTTCTGCGTTACGCCAATTCCTAGCTCGTTGCAAGTACCGGCAATATGTACAAGATTACTATAAGCTCTCGAGGAAAGAGGAAACACGGCTTCTGTTGAATAATCCGTTTCTAATGTCTGCCCTAAGGCGACTCCATTGACGTATAGGGTTATATTTTTAAGGACAAAATTTTCGAAATTAAAGGCATTCTTTTTATATTTTCCATTCGCAGAAACGTGTTCCTGCATTCCAATTAATAACCTTTTAGGTAGAGATTCAAGGGCGACGTTTTCTATCTGCTTCGATACCAGCCCTGCTGGCACCGTGTATAATTTGATATGTACTCTATTATTAGGTATTTTGCTGTGGCATGTGGTAATTTTTTTTCAATTTCGAGATGTTTAGCGGAACTTAATTTCACTCGGCGCCTGCGAAGATGTTTCCATAATATGAATCACCAGGGGATTTGCGCTCTATCTTTGGTCAGCCCCAGATTTAAGCAGATCTCAGGATTCGTACGAGTGAGCTTTACTTTCACATCGACCCCATTCACAAGCAGCTTCTCCTGGAATGTGAAGTCTGTATGCAGGCGCCGAAGCATTCATATATCTTTTTAGAATTTTAAAATTTGTCCTTTATACTGCTTTCGTCCTTAGCTTGATAATAGCCCTCGGCAGTTAAAAAGTGTCCTTCGCGTCTTTTCAAAAGTTGAGGACATTTTCCAGATAGGCTCGTAGGTGATAGTAACCCTCTCCTGCCGAGATGTTGACCTGGTTTAAATACACGTCACACTGACTGAATATGGAGTGTAGAAAGTTTGTTTCTGGAAATACAACGTATATGTCTTCGCAATCCGTTCCATCTGAATGTGCCATACGTAGTTTAGCGTACGTGTGCACACAGCTTGGATAAAAAAGTAAGGGCCTGAGCTGGGGATCACGAATTCTATAGGGGCACTCGGGGAGCTAATGGTGTTTAATGTATTAATTGTAATAACGTCACTGTGCTCAATAGAAACTTGAGTTGGGGGCATGTCAAAGAGGGACAGCTCCGATTTACAACATTGTGAACTACACAGATGGATGAAACGGCCTCTTCTTCTTCCCACCACCAAGCATTTTTCTCTTTGCATCTTTGATGATTTCGTCCCGTGTGCGCTTTAAGTGCTTTTTTAGAGCTTCGTTAGGCTTAGTCCCCACCATTATGTCTTCTACCGTGTTAAGACCTGATTGTAACGCTTTCCTTCCAAGATATCTGGCACCACTCTTCAGCAAGGGGACAGCCGTACGCAGTATGGTTTAAAAAATGGATCCGAGCCCACTCCCGCGCTGGTATCTCAACCCTCGATAGACTGTGAAAAGCATTCGGGTCATTATACCACAGTGCGACGAAAGTGCAGCTTCACTATTAAGCTCCCGTCACCGAATGGAAAACTTTTCCCCCCAATCGTTCTTATATATATTGAGATATTGGTTGATAGATTAATTGCGACACTGACATAATGAGGCTTGTCATATGTAATTCTCACGCTCCTTCCTCTATGATTGGGGATGGGAGCGATGCGCAGCAGGCGCGCCTGGGTATTCCAAACTGATGCTCCACGATATTACTGTAAATATAGCACATGTTAGGAGGAGGATAGTCATCGCTCAATTTCTCCAATTTCAGCTGATACATTAGGCTGCACAAGTCATGCTGTGCTTCGTGAAAGGTATCTCTATGGAGGGTTGCTCCATTCGCCCTCGGTTATAATTTTGAACAGTCCTCTGTCTTTAATATTTCTGTTGGCCTGTGATTTTAGGGTCAGAGTATGTGCAGGGTTATCTTTGTCAACGATTTCCTATACTAAATCATCCGTAAGATTTGAGTTTTTCAAACTACTGTTTAAGTCTCTCACAATATCCTCGGCCGCACCATAATGACCTGGGCCAAGTGTTACGCATGGTCTCGTCTCGAGTTACACCTGCCTTTTCACACTCATCATGGTCTCTAAGAACCGTAAAAACGGATTCTTTATTTTCAATACTTAAACACTTGGTAGCCAATTGAATCCTGCATATTCCAACCTCATACGAATCACGGCCGAATTCGATGGGAGCGTGGAGTTCTGTTACAAAGTTGGCCAGAGTGTTGCCAGGATGTACAAACAGAGAAGAGGACGGGAGTGTGACGTAGAAGTGGTTAGGCGCTTTGGTGCATACTATTTAAGCTTCATTTTTACATCAGCTTTTATATAGGTGTTGAAGCTTTCTGGGTACCCTAGCCACTTCAGGAGGTACATTTTTCTCTTTCCTGATCCTTTGCTACCTAAAAATTTTTCAATTTTAAACACGTTTTTTCCTAAATTAAATGTCATTTTCTGCAGTTCCTCGCCGTAAAAGCCTCCTGCAATTTCTTTTCTATTCAAATCTTCAACGTAATACGGCATTACCTCGTCTTTAGGTCTCATAGCCCTAACTTTAAAAATCTCACGTGTCCAACCTTGCTCAAATTCCTTCGCGAATTTATTACCAGAACGCATCAGCCTTACATAATCATCGATTTTCAAACGTGCAGAGTGTGGTGGTGCTCTACGAGTGTCTTTTCTCACCTCATGCTCTGTGTGCGTACCTCTTTCTAAAATTTCGTTAGGTGTTGTCCCAATCGCACGGTGGTGTGAACGGTTGTAGGATGATGCCATCGAATCCAGAATATCTATATATCTGTATGTCTTTTTATGTGTGAAATAGCGATGCATTCGTTCATTTATGGTACGTTGAATTCTTTCAGCTAAAGAGGCCTTATATATAGAATTGCTTGTGTAGTAACTGATATTAAACTCTGTCAACATGCTCTGAATAGCTTGGCCTATAAATTCTTTTCCCATGTCCATACAAAAATAGCCAGGAATTCTGTTTTCTTTCAATATCAACGTTTTGGTGGCTTTTGCAACTGCTTGAGGTGATTTATTTTTCAGGGAATTAACCACAAATATCTAGAGAATACGTCTATTATGAATAGGATGTAGCGGTAGCCTCCATTATACACTGAATATCTCTGCATGTCTGTTAAATCCGCTTGCTAAATAGAGTCAATCGAGGCCGCTGTTGTCTTGGCTGTTTTAAGCCTTTTTCTCACCGGCTTATGAAGTGTATAAGCATCATGCTCCCACAAAAACCTCTCAACATCATTTTACCCTACTCCTTCATTATAAACGCCTCTGTACAGTCTATGAAACCCGCCGTAGTAGGTTGGGCTAGAAATGTCATAATAGCGTTTTCCTAACATATTAGCCATTTTCGTATTTTAGAGGCACGCGGGGAGGGTTATCCATTGTTGTTTGGTCTCTTCTTTCTCCTCTTCAGAGATGCTATCGCTGGGGGTGATGGCGTGCTCAGTTGTGGCACATGCGAGGCTTGCTCCAAGTCTTTTAACCTGTTCAGATTTCCTATCAACGTTTTGGGGACATTTATTTGTTGTAGTCTTGCTTTAATATGTTTCCATCCTGATGGTGAGGGCCTATCCCACTTTCTCACCAGGTCATGGACGATGTCAACGATATTCGAACCCTGTACCCTTGTTCCTTCAACAATGACCTCACCTGTATCGGTCCACTGTATAATGGGTTCCTCGCTCAATAGATTATAAACACTTAAGCCATTATTCCTCAATGTATGTGGAAGACTGCTTTTTAATACATGCTCGATAGGTTGTGGGGTCGATCCGTTAATCTTTGACTAGTCATCTCTAGCCGCGACCCCAGGTTCTATGCATCCATGTTCAGCGTTGTCTGCGCTGTGCCTAATAACTACGGAGACCTCTGTCGGATTCTTATAATTTTCGTACTCATTAAGAAATTTCTGCAGAGCTTCTTGGTATAAGATTCTTTTCTCATCAGGTGACTTTTCACTGTTTAATAGGTCAAACAATTCGCTTTCCATTCTTTTAAGCCTGCTTTTACAAGGTTCTAGAACCGTATCTGGACTCTTTGAGCTTTGCAGTGAAGCATACACCTCGTGTGGAATAACGACTACTTTAGTCATTATATTAATCGAGTCAGTAAATGCCCCAAAATTGAAAATAAGATGGAGAGGAATGAATTTCCTCTTTGTATAATAATTCGGTTTTTTTTCCCCACAGTTTGACTTTTACGAGCTAGTGTGCGTATTATGTTCTTGTAACAGCGTAGGCGAGCCTTCTGAGGGGGTTTCATTGGTACATTACATTTTATAACGTTAAGACAGATTTCACTGATGCATTTTAAAAAGTCGGAGTCAATATTTTTAACAAACATCTGGTGCAATGCCCGGGGCAGTCGATAATAGATTTTTATTAATTCATGTTATTTCTTTAGCCTCTTTGTCATTCTGGAATATACACCGTTTCAGGCTCATTTGGGACTATATTCGTTCTTAGAAGCACTCTAAACGTGTTTCGCGGATGAAGGTCACAAAGCAAATATCTGGAACGTTGGCTTATAGCTTCTTCATAAACTTCCAAAAAATCCTTGCGTTGATTCGGGAACATTTGATTGGCTAACACCCCAATTTTTGACACATCTCTACGTTGTACGAATAAGACGACATATCACGCATGTATCTATTTTTTTAAAATAGATTCTGATTGATGAAGAATACGCTTACGTTATATTAAGATGGTAGGAGAACACTGTAAATGTCTCGGCAAACGTTTTATCCATTTCTAATATGAGATCGTCAATTACAATGACTATGTTCATTTCCCTTTAACGAATTAACGTCATATACACCTGTGTGGAACAAAATATCATTTTGGTACTCTTTGAATACTGACTGGTATGTCAAATAGCACCAATGACTTTATGCACAAATTTTGAAAACATCTCCCCCTTATCTTTAATGATTTTAAGCATAAACACAGTTTTAGCACATCCTGTAGGGCCAGATATAATACATGTGGATGGGCTCGTGAACCTGAATTTTTCTACAGAATCCATCTAACACGTCACACTCCTAAGTGAAACATTTACAAAATATAATAAATTTTAAGTGATGTTCCTTATATTCTACAGTCTTGTCTTCTTCTTCCTCAAAACCGTGAATGAGGATGAGGTACAGCAACATGCACCCATCATCGATATTACAGATGACGCCGATGAAAGTGTAGTTGTGGCTACAGGCTCCACCAGCATGAAAGCAGAGCAGGAAAGTAGAGCAGGAAATGAATGTTCGTGTAGTTGTATTTGGAATGGATGATCGTCGTAGGACTGTGTATATTTTTAAAAGCAGTGTGAGAGACCATACAAGACCCCTACTTATTTTAGTGCTGTCAGGGACAACGTATCTACCCAGCCGTAATATAAGGGACCTTTATGCAAGTTATGATAAAAGCCGAAAATATGGAAGCCATCATGATTTGTGTAAGGGATGCCTCGTGTTTGCGGATGATATAGTGAAACATTGTAAGGATTGCCACATGGTATGTGAACAGTGTAAAAGCTCCAAATGTGAAAGTCGTGTAGTTGAAGCTGAGAAGAGGGACTGTAATGTGTGTAGACGCACATTTTTCAATAATAACTGCTTTGAGCTCCAAAAGTCAATTGGTACTTGCAGGAAAATGAGAATCTGTGAATGTGGTATGTTTCAGATGATGAATAATTGGGGGAAATTCACGCATAAATGTGATGAAATTCACTGTTCTACATGCCATGAGAAATATAAAGCAGATATTATAAGGCATGTATGCTATATAAAAGATGCTAAGCCTAAAAGTAGATCTTGTATAACTGTGTACTATGATATAGAAACAGATACAGTTGCTGAAACCAAAGAGGTTGTCCCACATCTACTTTAAGCCAGACTATCTGCGATGAGTGCATGGAAGTCGAGTGTGATGAGTGTCACAAATGTGGCAAACGAACAAACGTTTTTAAAACGATCGCACACGACAACCCCGTGAAACTCTGTCCTACATTGTGAAGTTGGCGGACACGTTAAAAAAAATGATTGTGTATATTCTTGCCCATAACTGCGCAAAATTTGACACACAATTCCTTTACAAGGAACTGCTTGAACACGAGTCATAGGAGATATTTACAGGCGATCCTTTGAAAAGAGGAAACAAACTTATACAGATGCAAATAAGAGGTAATGTTCAGTTTAAAGACACTTTTATTATTCACACTTTGTAAATTAACCAAGCTACCCAAGGTGATAGGCGTAGCCACCGAAGTTTCAAAAAGATATTTCGCTTACACATTCCTCACTAGCGATACTTTAAATTACGTAGGACTACCGCCCCCCCCAAAATTACTTTAATTATGCCAACATGAGTGATAATGAGCGTGAAGATTTTGACCGCTACTACAACAGTTTTAATGAAGATATTCCTTACAATATAGCGGATGAATGTGAGCGCTATTGCGTGAATGATGTGCGTGTGCTTAGAAGAGCTGGGCATTTGCGGCATATTTTGCGGTACTGCGGTACTTGCGGTACCACCGCACTATCACCCCGGGCCCCCATAACGCAGTACCGCAAAGGATCGCTGAAAGTACCGCAGTACCGCTACCGCATTCAAATTTCCGCGTACCGGTTTGGTACCGGTTTGGTAGTGCAGCAGTACCGCAGTACCGCAATATGCCGCAAGTGCCCAGCTCTGGACTGCTTAGAGTATGTTTCCAGGCCTTTAGAAGGATGTACATAGACCGGTTCAACTGCGACCCGCTACAAGTCGCAACCACGATTGCCTCATTGTGCTTTACGGTGTTCAAGAACAATTGCATGCCAAAAGACACCTTAGCTGTCATTCACACGAACAACCGACGCAGTTATGGGCATAAGGCTATTTACTGGCTCATACACCTACAGCAACAGACCGGTGTATATATATAAAACATGCCCGCAACACGGGGGAAGTACCCATTAAGGTCAGTGGTCGTGTTTTCTGGGTGGATGGTCTAAGCGAAGACCGTGCCACTGGTGAGAAGACTGTGTACTCCTTTAACGGTTGCTGGTGGCATGGATGCCCACGTCCTGAGTGTGAAATCGTAGGAGATATCCATGGTATATCTCCTGCCGACAATCTTGCATGGACCCGCACCCGCGATCAGCTTATAGGCTCCCAGTTCACTCACAAGGTCTTGTGGGAGCACGAATATGATGCACAGATGGAGGCAAATGGGGAGTGCCGTGAAGAAATAAACACAATCAAACGTTAAATGGTATTGGATCCTCTCAAATGCAGTGATAGGTTGTTCGGAGGGCGTACAAACCCATTCAAACTATACTTTCCAACTGCAGAGTGCGTGAAACTCCATTACTACGACTTCTGTTCTTTATACCCCTACGTGATGAAGAACAATCCGTACTCAGTAGGAGTATCTGAAAAACTGGTGGGTCCCGCTCTGACCACCATCGAAGAGTTCTCAGCAAATTTGAACGAGAACTATTTCGGTCTTTCTTTCGCAGACGTGCTCCCCCCTCGCGACTTATGGATGCCGATCTTACCCGTCGTTATAAACCACAAGCTCATGTTTCCCCTGTGCGTGAAGTGCGCAGAGGAGAACAATGGGATCTGTAATCACATGACCAACCAGCGGAAGATCAGAAGTGTATATACAAGTCCTGAGCTATCCCTAGCTGTTCGCCACGGCTACAGAATATTTAAGATATATGCGGTGTGGAAGTTTCAGAAGTTACCCAACCTTTTCAAGCCATATATAAACACTTTTTTGAAGGATAAGGTAGAGGCATCAGGGTATCCGCAAGAAGTTGAGACCGAAATGAAAAATAGGCGTATATTCAGCGCTACCGTGATCGTGAAGAGGTACAACTTGACCGGTCACAAGTTATAAAGAACCCAGGTAAGTGCTTTAGTGCAAAGTTGTGCCTAAATAGTCTTTGGGAGAAATTTGCACAGAATACAGGCAAGGGGAACGTCCATCTAGCCCAAAGTTATAACGAGGTGTGGGATTATGCCAACGCTCCCGATAAAGAGGTCATGGAGATGATCGTGAATGTCAGTAATACGGACACAACACAGTACAACATTACCGAATTGGCTACAGATATATCATGTGTTACAAACATACCTGTAGCCAGCTTCACAACAGCATACGCTCGCATCAAACTTTGGGGTCTACTGCATTCTCTTGGGCAGAGGGTTCTGTACGCAGACACAGATTGTGTGATATTCACAGAGAGGGAGGAGGGTGAATACACGCCGCCTATTGGAGAATTCCTCGGAGAATTGACTGACGAGATCAAGGATGAGTATGGTGATAGTGCCTACACTGATTCTTTTGTATCAACAGGTCCAAAAACGTGTGGGGTACGGGTGAGGGTGGGGGAGGAAGTGCGATATATCGTGAAGGCGAAAGGCATCACGCTTAACCAGGCGAACTGATGGATCGTTAACTTTGATTCACTGAAGGAGCTAGCGAGCTTAGAAGATGAGGGTGACCAACCACCCAAACTGAATGTAGGGACCCACAATTTTTGGCACAGAAACTGGGGGCGTGAAGGAACTTAGGGGAGCGAAAGTGTGTCGTAACACATATAGGAAACGCTACCAGGTGCCTGGCACCTACGATATCGTGCCCTTTGGGTACCATAGCCCTTGAATGTTTTGTTATATATATATATATATATATATATATATATATGTGTGTGTGTGTGTGTGTGTGTGTCTATTTACTTGTTAACGATATGTTTATTTATTTATTATGCGTAACTGAATATATTCCATGAATTAGAGACTAATTATTTGTTGATATTTATTTATTTAAAATAAATTATGTTTCAATTAGCATTTCATTTTCTCCTTCGCGGGTGTGTGTGTGTGTGTGTGTGTGTGTGTGTGCGTGTGTGCGTGCATGCGTGTGCAGGAAAAGGTTAAGCACCGCCCACTGTATGGCCGATCAAAGGGGTCACGTGACTCCGGCCACTAGCTGATCATATCTCTGTCCTGCGTGCTCAGTTGACCTCAACAACCCATGGCTCTCAGACGTGTATTGTATTTTGAATTTTCGCGTAGACGGAAAAAGTAATGGTTACCTTTGATATTGCGTGCTTGACATTCATGGTGGTATTCGATAACGTCTACAGATGTGACTCAAAGAATCCCGAGTCCTCCCTCCTTTGAGGCTTTTAAGGCCATGTTGAGCCGAGCGAAGCGTGAGGAGCATGAGGTTCAAATACTGTACGGTTATTCTGGCGAGAGCATTGCGGTCTTTCGTGGCTCAAACGATGTCATGGACTACGTCGTAGGACTAAACTGTGTAAAGGCGCACATACACCGCGAAGTGAAAGAAGCATCACGTGCAGAAGAGAAGCAACAGGTATGGTTAATGAGTCTTGCTGACGAATGGTGTGACAAGCGGTATTACGTCATGTTACATCACACCGACTATGCATACCCTGCGACTGAGAATGTAAATCTTGTTATCATGGACAGTCTAAAATATTTTTATTATAACGTTCATATATATCATGATGAGGTTGTGGCTAAAGGCCTGTGTGAGTTTTTAATAGAGTTTAGATATGAGTATCGCTTGCTAAGCAAAAAGGACAGATATGGGCAAATGTTTCTCTCAAATAGAGCGCCGGAGTGTTAATAAAATGTGTGTAGTTCGAGAAAATACAATGTTGAATACCCCCTAAACGAAGCTGTTTGGTTTCGATAAAACATTAAAGCCGTTATTACTTCATGTATCAGAAAAATTTTGATTGCCGACATAATGGGATACAAGTATTCCCATGCCTCTTTCATGTTGGAGCAAGCCCGTGCACGAATCACTAACGCTTGGTATGACACGCTTATGTGACTCACCCCCCACCCCCACCTCCCGCCGAACCAAACCGCGCACCCGGTTGCTCATAGTCACCTCAGAGCTTCTTGACCTGACTGGACGTACACTCCTCACAATAGAAAACGATGGAGCTTCCGTTGAGCAGTATCCTCAATGCCGTATACTATGTGTCCGTGACGAAGTCAGTGCGTGTGTTCAGGCGTAAAACCGACGCTGTTAATTATGTACTAGAAACGCGTTGTAGACAAACAAACTCTGGTAAACGGAATGTTATTTAAGTGTTGAGGAGATGAATAGAATCTTCGTGATAGTTGAGAAGTGGGGCGAGGATCGTTATAAAGTACCTGCAGGTGTAGGCACAAGAAGAGAGCAGATTAGTGATGCACCCTCATATGCCATTATTTGTACGTTGTGTATAATTCGCGACCAGTCATGCATTGATATACGGTTGATGTGGAAGAATGCGTCTGATAATAACGTCCTTGTCCCCACGCGAAACCGCTTCACCCTCGACAGAATGTTTGAAATCGTCGGTTTCCGCAAGCTAAAGCCTATATTAGACGCACGTCTTACCGATATGCTTTATTTTGACACGGTTCTTGAATACGCATACACCGCTCTGCTCGACGGGTTTACCGAGTGTAGGACTGAACAAGGCGAGAATGGCTTGGAACTGGATGCGTATTTAAAAGGTATAGACTCTTCGAAATATCTTAAACTTTGATACAAAGGACTTGAACGGTACAGGGCTGAGCTCACCTACACTATTCACCCTGAAGAGCTATTTATTTATATAACGAGCAGCTGTCGGCACGACTTAGAAAATTATGCGTTGTGAAGAAGAGTTCACAGTTGAAAAGCTCGGATTGGAAAGAATAAACCCTCGTTTGGAAAGGAGTGTTTATAAACTTGAATTTAATAATGATGTTGTGGCAAACGATGTCCTCTTTGTGCGTGCTTTTAATTGTATTCTATCCGTGTTTAAAGAGAGTGATAATTTTCCAACCAATTGTAAAGTGGTCACAAAAATAGTGTTAAACGAATTGAAAGCCCTTTACATTGAGTATAGGCACCCGCGTACTTTGAGTGGTGAAATAATGTTAAATCGTATTTATTGCATAGTAGAAAGCAACGATGATGTAACTGTAGACTCGATTACATGCGAGTTTAGTATTTTAATTAAGCGCGTTAGAACATAAAACGCGTGTATTTTGATATATATATATATATATATATATATATATAATATATATATTATATTACCTATGTAATAGTATTCTTCTGTGCTATTATTTTTAAGTTTATATATAAGTGTATATTTGCTCATACATATTAAATATGTATATAGATTTCTCCTGTACTAATATTATCATTTAAGAATATATATATATATATATTATATATATATACGCGCCTCGGTGGTGTAGTGGTTAGCGTCGCTGATTACGAATCATCGGCCCCGGGATCGAGACCCGGTGACGGCAGCCGGCGCGCAGTAAAACCCAGCTGTTCATCCTTCCACACAATAAAGAAAGTGGTTGGTAGATAAATGGGTACCATGGGTGGCCAAGTGGTTACGACGCTGGGCTGCTGGTGGGACGTGGTTCGGATTCCACGTTAAACTGTAGGTCTAAGGTGGAGTGAAAAACTTGACCTTCGTCAGAATGAACAATTCGGGTGGAAGCTAACCAAAGGTTACGAAAGGTATATATATATATATATATATATATATATATATATATATTCTTCGTTTAAAGTGTGTGTTTTGCTGTATAGAATTCTTATAAACTATTTTGATTGTATATTTATTTCCTATATATTCCATGTATGTTAAATTACACTGGTCAACAAAGATTTTTCATCAGAGTAAAATTTGTGGTGGCTGGATAGCATTTTTCACGCCGATTCCAAAACTGCATTCAGATTTTTTCTAGCTCGTATAGTTTTCAAGATGAAGGCATATATATAACTACACAGATTTAACCATTTTAAATAGGCAAAATATAATTTCAACATTTGATTGTGTTTATTTTATTGTGTTTTTTTAGTTTATTCATCTTATTTATTTCAATTATCTTAATTATACATCTTATGTATTTCAGGTTTGAGCTTTTACGTCTAGCAGCATTGTGATTCAGGCAACAACGCCATGCTTTGTGTGTCAAAAGATCAGTCCAGTCCAAGAACTTGTTGTGTCAAGTTGGTGTACATTTTTTTTTAATTTATAGTTTACTCAGGTCAGTCAACATGCCTCGACAATGTAAGAATGACCCGACAAGTTCTGTTTCGTATGCGGCCAGTTCACAACTAAAACACAGCGACGAAGTATTACAACCGACATTAAGAAAATATACAAGCTATACTTTGGTTGCCATCTAGGTGACCAAGATAAACCATGGGCGCCACATCAAATCTGTTCTGGCTGTTCAAATGGATTACGTGATTGGCTTAACAAAAGAAAGCTTCAATGCCATTTGCCATACCCATGATATGGAGGGAGCCGAGAGATCATCATGAAGACTGTTATTTTTGCAGTGTGAACTTAATGGGGTTTTCTGCCAAGAACAAACACCAGATTGTATATCCAAACTTGGATTCAGCACGTAGACCAGTAAAACATGATGAAACATTGCCCATTCCAATTCCCTCAAGTGATAGGCTAGATTCTATCATAGATGACATGGAAAGTGATGAAGGTGCAACTGGCGTTTCCGGACCATCTACAGAACCAGAGTACACTTTTGAAGGTAGACATTTAGAGCCTAAAAAGTTAACCCAAGGACAGTTGAATGATCTTGTTAGAGACTTATCGCTGTCTAAAGAGAAATCGGAGCTTCTCGCCTCAAGACTAAAGGAGAACAATTTACTTGAGAACAATGTTCGTATTAGTTACTACCGAAAGCGGAATTTTGAATCAACAGCATCCTTTTCAGTAGACGGTCCTCTCTGTTATTGCCATGACATCAATGGACTATTTACAGCCATATCTCAGACGTATGTGGCATCTGAGTGGCGCCTCTTTATTGATTCGTCGCAGAGAAGCCTGAAAGCAGTTCTTTTGCATAATGGTAATATAATGCCATCCATCCCCATTGCCCATTCCGTCCATCTAAAAGAGACATATGACAATATGGATATACTACTTAAGGCAATCAAATACGACAGTCATCAATGGAATGTTTGTGGAGATCTAAAAGTTATAGGAATGCTTATGGGTATGCAGTCAGGATTCACAAAATTTTGTTGTTTCCTTTGCCTGTGGGACAGTCGCGCCACTATAGAACATTACACCAAAAGTGACTGGCCACTTAGGTATACATATGTCCAAGGGATAAGCAATGTCCAGTCTGTCCCTTTAGTGGATCCCCAAAAGATCTATCTGCCACCTCTTCAGATTAAACTTGGTTTAATGAAGAATTTTGTTAAAGCAATGGGTAAAGTCAATTCTGAAGGGTTCCAATACCTTTCAAGGAAATTTCCGAAGGTTACTGCAGCAAAATTGAAGGAAGGAATTTTTGTTGGGCCACAAATAAGGGAAGTTTTGAATGACACTGAATTTGAAAAAGTCCTAAGTCCGCTGGAATTGAAGGCTTGGCTGGCGTTCAAATGGATATGTGAAAACTTTCTTGGAAGCAACAAGTCACCTGCGTATAAGGATGGAGTCAAGAACCTCCTTGATGCCTTCAAAGAAATGGAGTGTCGAATGTCGTTAAAAATTCACTTCCTGCATTCCAACTTAGATTTCTTTCCTGAAAACCTTGGTGCAGTGAGTGACGAGCAAGGAGAGCGCTTCCAAGATATTCAGATGATGGAGAAGCGCGACCAAGGATATTGGAATGAAAGCATGATGGCGGACCATTGTTGGATGCTGTATCGTGACAATCCAGGCCAAATTTACAAAAGGAAATCACACTCACAGCGCTTTTAATAAAATAATGTATATATTCTTTATTTATAAGTACATTGAATAAAGTATATGATGTATTTGTTGTTTAGCATTCCTAAGTGTGATCTATACATCCATAAATTTTCTTATAGCAATATCAAAAACTTAAAATTATGAAAACCAGTGTATCTATATAACTATACGTGCTAGAAAAACAATAAATCCAGATTAGGAATCAGCGCGAAAAATGCATTAAGAAAAGTGTGATCATGTTTGTGATGAGAAGAAAAAGTTTCATTTTGTTGGCCAGTGTTATTGCCAATAATTCGACTAAATAAACAGAATGATATAGTTGTGTTTTATTATTCAATAAACGATAGAAACCAGTGCTTTCCGGGGTGTATATATATTAAGCGATAACTGGGTTGATGGGAATATATAAACGATGCATGTGTGCTTCAATAAATATATATATATATATATATATATTATATATTATGTATACACTACGCCAAATGGTTGGTTACCCCTTCTAAGCCAACTGATGCTGTCAAGAACATCTCCATTAATATATACACTAATTAAATAAATAGCGCAATCTGGCACTGCAAAAGTTATTAATATATATATATATATATATATATATATACTAAGCCAAATCGCTGGTTACGCCTTCTAAGCCAGATTAAACCTTCTAATCCAACTGGCGAATTAAGACTTCTAAGAACTGTGAGGTCAAGAGCGCTCATTAAGTGATGCGACATGCCTGCAAGAACATCTTCTCTTCTCTCCTCCTCTCTCCTCTCTCTTAGGTTAGGTTTGGGTGGCAGCTTCGGGGATAAACCACTCCCCCTTGCTTGCATACCCTCTTCCCTTTTTTTATTTATTTTTTTATTATTTTGTGGTCGTTTTGTGATTTCCAACCCTGCTGTTCGTAAAATCATCGAGGAGACTACGGCTAATCCTCGGTTGAATTCTATGCACCTGAAACATTCTTTTGGGCCGAATTGGAATTGATGTTCATCCCTTCATTGTAAGCAAGACACTGAACAAGAATGGGCTCGTTGGGCGAATTGCAAGGAGAAAACGACTGCTCAAAAAATCTCACGAGGGTGCTCGTCAGGTGTGTACCTAGAAATTTTTGGTGGGGGTGGGCCCAAATTTTCCGATAAAGGACGGTACTGTGGACTGATGAGACCAAGATTGAGCTTTTCGGCCACAATGCATTTGAAGAAAAGCATTTGAAGAAAAAATACCATCCCCATGATCAAACATGTTAGTGGCAATATTCTTTCGTGGGTGTTTCTGTGTTTCTGAGCCTGTTAAATTGATGGAAATCAACGGACACATGGATTTTACCAAATATCAAGAAATCCTAGAAGAAAATGTCATGCCTTCAGCTGGCCGGCTCTCCATGGGTAGCAATTTTATTCTGCAGCAGGACAATGATCTAAAATACATGAGCAAATCTACCAATGCATGGCTGAAGAAGAATAAATGGAAACTTTTGGAGTTGCCATACCATTGACAAGATCTCAATTTGATTAAGTATTTGTGATTTGATCTCAAGAGAGTTGCTGATGCACGGAGTCTAACTACTCTCAATCAGCTCCGCGAAATTTGTCGAAAATAATGGACCACAGTCTCTCCTGGGAAGTGCAAGAAGCTGATCGGGAAATATTCTAAACGTTTGATTGAAGTTATTCAAGTTAAAAGCAGTCATACAGCACATTACTCATATGTACTTAAACACTTGTCCAGTATTACTTTCACATTTTTTTTCCATTATGCGCTGCATTTTGGCTTAGTTTATTCATTTTATGGTTACTGTCATTAATGCTTCAATCAAAATACAGTTTTTCGTAAGGTTTTCAAGTGTACTTAAAAGGTTTTTGCACAACTGTGTATATGTATATATATATATACAGGGTGGGCGGAAAGTAGCTCCCTATTTTGGATTGGTAAAAAAATACGTATATTATTCATTTATTTCAGAAAAAATAATATGAAAAGGTAGGCATACATGGTAGGTTTTCTCTAAAATTCAATGTGGGCTCCAACTCTTTCCACCAGCTTCTGGAGCCGCCCAGGAATGGCGTCCACTGACTTTAGCAGGAACTCCGGCGGGATGGAGGACATGACTTCCCGAATTCGGTCCTCCAGTTCTTCCAATGTCCTCGGTTTGGTGCGGTAGACTTCTTCCTTTACCCACCCCCAAAGAAAGAAGTCGCACGGTTACCGCTGAAAAACGGCAGAATCGGTTCAGTGTAACGGTGTGGTGTGGTATGACCTCAGATCAGGTTGTGGGCCCGTTCCTTCTGCGCAACACCATGAATGCTGAGCGGTACCTTGCTATGTTGCGAAACGAGGTCTGGCCGGTTGTCAGCACATGGGAGAACATCGACGATCTGATATTTATGCAAGATGGCGCCCCTCCGCACTTCGCTCTTGTTGTCCGTGAGTGGCTGGATGCCCACTTCCCTAAGCGTTGGATGGGTCGTCGTGGTCCACATCAATGGCCAGCCAGGAGCCCCGACTTGACACCGTGCGACTTCTTTCTTTGGGGGTGGGTAAAGGAAGAAGTCTACCGCACCAAACCGAGGACATTGGAAGAACTGGAGGACCGAATTCGGGAAGTCATGTCCTCCATCCCGCCGGAGTTCCTGCTAAAGTCAGTGGACGCCATTCCTGGGCGGCTCCAGAAGCTGGTGGAAAGAGTTGGAGCCCACATTGAATTTTAGAGAAAACCTACCATGTATGCCTACCTTTTCATATTATTTCTTCTGAAATAAATGGATAATATACGTATTTTTTTACCAATCCAAAATAGGGAGCTACTTTCCGCCCACCCTGTACATATATTATATATATATATATATATGTGTGTGTGTGTGTGTGTGTGTGTCTTGAACGTGTAATTAGAGACAAAATTGCTTACTTTATACAAGAAAAGAGTTTACTCAATCAGAACCAGCATAGCTTCAGGGCTGGAAGATCATGCCTTTCACAATTATTAGACCATCAAGAGGAAATACTAGAGATATTGTGTCGAGGTCAAAATATAGATGAAATATATACCGATTTCGTTAATGCTTTGGATACGTGTCATAGGGCACAAACTTAAGAAAACAAGAATTACTGAACAGCTGGGACGAAGGATATTTATTTTATTTCTTGACTCAAAGAACACAAAGAGTAGTATTAAATGGAATTAAATCTGAAGTCTCAGAAATCGTCAGCTCTGTTCCACAAGGTACAGTACTAGCTTCCTCGCTGTTTATCATAAAGATTGTAGACATAGATGCAGATATTAATGACAGTGTCGTGTTTCGCGGATGACACAGAAATATCCAATGAAATATCAAAAGGACATTGAAACATTATTCAAGTGGGCAGAAAACAACAATATAAAGTTCAACGAAGAACTCTTCCAACTTATAGAATATGGTAACAAAAAGAAGCTACATAATAAAGGATATAAAACACTACAAGACAAACAGATAACATTAAACCCACAAGTCAGGGGTCTTGGAGTAATAACGTCATCGGATACAGAATTCTGAGACCACAACAACATTAAAATTATAACAACTAGAAAAATAGTGAGAATTATCTGCAGGAGTTTCCACAGCAGAAAAGCAAACATTATGCTTATATTATGGAAGAGTTTAGTCCTACCAATAACTGAGTATTTCTCAGTACTCATAAGCCCATACAGAAAACTAGACAATGTAAACAGAGAAGCGATACAAAGCACTTTTATGTCTTAGATAGAGGAAACGAAAGATGAATGCTACTGGTCTTGACTATAAATTCTGAAACTCTACTCCCTGGTAAAAAAACGTGACGTGAGTGATACACAATAATATACATGTGGAAAATACTCGAGAGATGTGTCCCAAACTTCAGAAATGAAATGAGAGAAGCGGTAGATTCTGTACTGTCCCAGTTGCGGGTGGGATAGGGGGCCATGAAAAGATCGAAAATACCCTCAGAATACGAGAACCAAAACTCTTCAACGCCGAGAAAAACTGATGAACCTCCAACACGCCAACCTGAATAATTTTAAGAACCAACTGGACAAGTTTTTGTTCAAAGTCCCTGACCAACCAGGCGTAGCTGGCTACAAGGACAGGAAGAAAGTGGAAGCCAACTACCTCCTCCACCAAATCTAAAATGGATAGGGCATCAGCCGCTTAGTGGATGTTTAAAAAAAGCTTTTAGTAATAGTGGCAATATTTACTATATGTTATACGATATGTTTCACAGATCAAAGGACAATATGTTTAATATATGAATGAACACGAGATTATTATAAACTAAGAAGTATTGACGTTTATATTTGGATTTAAACAGTAGTACAACATTTTTGGAAGTTTTCTCGGATATGCAAATCTTCAAATCCTTCTGTAATGAGCGTCTGTGAAGCATTTCGCCAGCTAGAAATTTCGTTAGTGTTTAATGAATTTACTATGCAACGGAAACGAAACGTCATTTCAGTCAAATATATGTTCGGTATTACTAACAGTCAAAAATTACACTTCACTGAGACGTAATAAAGGATTTTATTTAACGTGCACCAATCAATAAATTTGACATATTCAGTACTAATAGTACCGCATGGAATATTAAGAGGTTTGTCAGAAAGTGACACAAATAAAAACAGTAAAGGAACTAAGAAAAAGCCCTGAAGTACAACTTTTTTAATACTTAATTCTGAAGATATCACACATTTTCTAATGTACCCGATGGATATATCTGCTAGTAAAATAACTTTCAAGCCAGTAATAATTGTTCCTCGAAAGTTTGTTAAGGATATCATCATCGCATCAATGTCCTTGGTCAAATTTATAAAAGGAAAAGTCACTGTTTCTTGGCTTACCTTACTCTCAAAAGAGTGTAAAATGTCACTTAAGTAAATTTATTCTTGCAAACTCTATATAATGTTATGGCTATAACACATTTAACTAACATCACATCTGTGGGAGTTATAATGAGAAAATTTTAAATAGATTTTAACAAAACTTTACCCAACCCACAGTACAAAATCTTTCCATATCTGCCTCTATGTCTACCTGTCTGTCTAAGAGGTAATCAAAATATGTTCAGGTTAAAAAACTATGCACAGTAAAAACAATGAAAAATAATGGTCTCGTCGGTTTGGCGGACTGCTACAAATTTTTACTTAGCAAATCAATTAGTTACAAATCAATAAATTTACAAATCAATTATTTACAAATTTTATCCAAAGGAACTGTAAGTTAGGTTAGGTTAGTTAGGTAGATTAGGTTAGGTTTAGTTAAGTTACGTTAAGAATTAGACATTTCCTTAGGATAAAATTTGCAAATAATTGATTTGCTAATTTTCATAAAAATCTGTAGCAGTCCGCCAAACTGAAAAGATCCAAAAATAAAGTGTTAATTATCCTCATAAAAACTATTTACATAAAATAGAAAGAAATTTACCATTTTATACCTTTTGCTTCGGTGTAAACATTTCTCCCATTCCAAGTTTTACAAGAAAGAAATATTATTTAATTTTGATGCCGTAAGTAATAAATTGTTAGTAATCCAAATATCTCTTTATAAAACATATATTAAATTTTATTGATATTATAAACAATAAAATAAAAGAGGGATCCTTTTCTTCGCTTAAAGAATTCGATTTCTATTGAAATATATTTATTCTTTTTTTTTCTTGAGGAATTCTTCTTTCTAAACCCCTTCACTGGTTTTACCAGATGGACATCATATAAAAGAGGCAGTACAATGGAAGGTGTCGTTAATACCTTCAAAATGATTCAACTAACAGTAAGTACTTAAAATTATGACATTTCTAACATTACTCCTTCTCTAATTAGAATATTTGTTTCAATATGGTTTTTAGTTTTAGTTTCCGTTTCGATTCAGAACTTTATAGTCAAATTCAATGATATATCATTCACTCCAAATTTATTTTATAAACAGTTATAGAAAAAAGTTCGCCGAGAAATAAAAAATTTCTATGAAGCATAAAAAGTCCTAATCACTAATAGGGTTTTGTTTTTTAAATCCTATTTGTGTCGCCATAAAGAATAAAATATCCAAAAGAAAACAAAATAAATTACTAATTAGTAATTTTTTATGGTGATTAGAAATTTTCTTTTTTTCTGACACTGAACAATTTAGAGTGAAGGATACTTTATCCGTCAATCAATTCAAAACGGTTAGTCAGAAGGGTTTCCTTTGTATGTGGCTTCGTACGCCCATAAGAAAAAAATCCAAAAACCCCTATTCCCCAGGCAGATGGGGTGGGCATTAATGAATTCCGAGAATTACGTGATATTTTGCGCGGAGGCGGATGTTTAAACTCCTTCGTAATAACAAAGCTCATGGAACAGAGGGGACCTACAGTTTTATGTGGAATCCGAACCACGGGTCGCTTCATTATCTGGACGCAGGGGACGGTGTTCCACTCATTTAGCACCCACAACCAATGTCTCTTACCTTCGTTGACGGGAAGCGGTGGTGTGACATAGCCATGACGAGAACCACGTGAACTTTGAGAGTCACCTGACCTCAGGTAATCACAGAATAAGTGGCTGGTCAAACTTAAACCGCAGTGACTTCGAGGGGAGTCGAACCCCGGACTTTCAGGATCCGATACATCATCTTGCAAATAATCTGAAATATTTCAAAGCTCTTTATTAATTAACTGGAGATGCAGGAATGGTTTATATGAAAGAAGATAATTTTTAAAAATTTCTAAAGGTTTTAATTAAATTCTGTATTTTGTATTGAAAATATGTAAATGAGAAAGGTTAGTTTGAAGCTCAACCTTTAAAAATTGCTAATCACTTCTATGAACTGAAAATTCGTGTTATAAACATACTCTTAAAGACGCCATTTGGACTAACTGTTTTTAAGCGATTTTGTGCATGGTATATATATATATATATATGGGAAGAATTTCACAATTAAACACGTGAAATGAATGATGTAATCCACAAGGAAAAGGAAAAATGATTCTAAGGCCTTTCGTGTATTCAGAAGTACACCTCGTCAGGGAATGACGGAAGAGGGAATTCCCTGACGAGGTGTACTTCTGAATACACGAAAGGCATTGGAATAATTTTTCATTTTCCTTGTGAGTTTACATCATATATATATATATATATACACGCAAACTCAGAATGGTCCCCTGAGAAAATTATATGTTAAACACAGACCGTGCATGAACAAGGAACTCTTCTGGGAAATTAGATCCACTATAGTTCGAATAAGTAATGATAAATGACAAATATGATACTATAGTTTTTCTTTTTCATGATGTTAGCACCGACGTGGATATGAAAAGGAAAAAAAACTATAGTATTTGTCATTTATCATTACTTATTCGAACTATAGTGGATGTAATTTCCCAGAAGAGTTCCTTGTTCCATGCACGGTCTGTGTTTAACATATAATTTTCTCAGGGGACCATTCTGAGTTTGCGTATATTAAACGGACGTGTTATATGCCTTGAAAATTGACGCCCAATGTCCCGGTTGAGGTTTAAGTTTTGTTTTTTGGCTAAAAATACAATAGTTACCCCTTTTTCTTTGATGTATTCAATCCGACGTGAACGCAACGAATCTTTTGCTTATATTGAGGCTCTGAATGTAGTAGGCTAGGTGTAAGCTGTAAACCCTAGATCCTGTCCCAAAGCTGGATCCTATCTGCTTTACAGATAGCTGGTGAGGGAAGCTATATTTTTGGGACCTCTTTGCGAGTGACCCGTTGCCCACGTCGGACTAACATCATGTAAAAGAAAAAAACTATAGTATTTGTCATTTATCATTACTTATTCGAACTATAGTGGATGTAATTTCCCAGAAGAGTTCCTTGTTCCATGCACAGTCTGTGTTTAACATATATAACATTCTTATTTTTGCAAAGCTTTCAATAACTGCTCTTCTAATCTTCAGTGAAACAATTTAAATGATGTGTAATATAAAACAAAGATGGCTGCTGCCTGCGGGCCACTTCCGCCCCTTGAGACCGTTTTCTCGGCCTCCGGCTTGAAATACTTGTCGGAATATTCCCATATAATTATAAATATAGTACAAATATAACTTATCGTAAAATATTAAACGGAAAGCCTTAAAATTAAAACATAAAATTTCTTCGCAAGTTTCAGGCATTTTTAAAAATCAACCACAAAACATTGATACGTTATACCAACAACAACGTTCATAGGTTCATAATCATTCTTTCGGTATAAGTGACATTCTTTTAATGTTTTGGCATTATTGGTACGATTAAACTTAATTCAGTAACATTATTTGTTTCATTTTGGACGGATCTGCATTTTTCTAAGTAATTGTTCGGGGTTGCTTGAACAAGATCAAATTTCATGATGTTGACGTTCACCCTTATGCAAATGTATGGATTTCAAATGAAAATGTTAAGTTTGTTTAATGTTTTAACTGAGAACGACTAAACAATACATACATTTCAGATTTTCAATGAAAATGACTAACGTAACCAGGCATAATGTAACATAAGCTAACCGAACCTAACGTGATCTAATTTAAACTAACTTAACGTGAAATTAACTGACACAGTTGGGATTTTCGGCATTATGCAAGTTCAGAAATTTTGGTGTTGACATTGCGCAAATCGACATTGTTCCGCTACTCCATTTTTCGTTTGAAAGAAATGCATTTTATTCATATTTCATTATCGAGATTCTGAGCACTTGGGGTGGAAAAAAGTGGTCCCCAAGCAAACAGAATTTGGTTATCTTTCATTTAAAGAATTAAAAGTTAGACGTAAAGCATTTTAAGAAATAATGTTTATTATTATTATTATTATTAAAACCAGATAGTGTTTTTCACCTTCATAACCGTAACTTCCATAGTACAGTAGACTCTCGATAATTCGCGAGATAGGTTCCCAGAAATCTCGCGAATATTAGCCTCGCGAATTTCAGTCTAATGGGTTTTTTATGTTAATAAAGGGTTAGGTACCAGAAGATAAAATAATACACCCATAAAAGGCCTAAAAGTTTATTTGTATTTTGAAATATCACGTGCAAGTAAATTCCCAAGCCCCCTAGCCACTTCAGACATCGTTCACTGACTCCGACACCTCAGATTCTGCCGACTCAGATTCCGCCGACTCGGACCCCGCTGACTCAGACGGCCCAATAGCCTGCTCGGCTCCACCTACGTGAAAGCATACAAAGTGATTTTTTTAACACTAACACTTTTTTTCCATTCCTTTCACTCAACTTTCTTTTCGTTCGTTCTTCTCTCTCAACTTTTTTCACATTTAATTCACACTGACACTAGTTTAACGGAGTTTAACTAACCTGGAGATGGTCTGAACGCGGTCCTACCCGCCAGATTTAAATTGGATTGCTGGAATTCCTTGCAAATTTCAGTTTTATCACGATTTTGTAAATTGATGAGAGTAATGAAAGGACCCGCGAATTTCGAAGTGTGAATTAGTAAATCGCGAATTATCGAGAGTTTATTGTATATATATAAATATTGTTCCTTAAAATACGGTTCCGTGTGAATGGTTTCCATCAAAACGCAGAAATTGGTTTCCATGGTAACTGGTCGACGTTGGAGAATACCGAGAGATTTTTATTTCTGTACTTATGCAAAACGGCACTCCTGAATGTGAATAAAATCGTCTGCGTGAACAAAAATAAATCGGCGCTTGCAGAAAACACCATTTTAATTTAGATGTAACGTTTCCAGACATGAATCATTGTGTTCATTCATATAATAAAAGACAAAATTTCAATTCAAATACATAAACCAACTACAATATAGTTATGTTTTCGTGTAGTGTAGCTTCGATTTTAGGATTTAATGCGTGTTATCATTAACATAAAAGAATGGCAACAGAAAGTGTGCTGCATGAACATTAATTATTCTGTTGCATGCCCTTATTATTTGTTTGGCTGGTAATAAAGTGTAAATTACAAGCGATTTTTTAATTTTCGTTAGAATGGTTTTATACTATCTATCTATCTATCTATATATTATCTATATATATATATATATATATATATAATATATATATATATATATATATATATAAATTAATAATTACGTATTCATATTCTCAGATTTTGTCGCTTTTGGTTGCCTGCACCATCGGGAACCCCAGGCCAGGGCCCGACACTCAGTACATTCCACCTAGGTATAGACCCAGTACAATTTATCCCAGTTACACTACACCGTCTACTCCTAGTTATCACTATACTGCACCTACAACGTCTGTTCCCGCATATCAGTATCACGTACCTAGTCAATACCCATCTAATGGAAGTCAATACATTGCACCGAGTTATACAACCAGATATAATGCAGCTTATACTCCTGGGTATACTACAGCTTCTACCCCCGGATATACTATAGATTCAATATATTCGCATTATACTACACCGTCTACTCCTAGTTACCACTATACTGCAACTACAACGTCTGTTCCCGGATATCAATATCACGTACCTAGTCAATACCCATCTAATGGAAATCAGTACATTGCACCGAGTAATACAACCAGATATAACACAGCTTATACTCCTGGGTATACTACAGCTTCTACTCCAGGGTATACTACAGCTTCTACTCCTGGGTATACTACAGCTTCTACTCCCGGATATCAATATCACGTACCTAGTCAATACCCATCTAATGGAAATCAGTACATTGCACCGAGTAATACAACCAGATATAATACAGCTTATACTCCTGGGTATACTACAGCTTCTACTCCCGGATATCAATATCACGTACCTAGTCAATACCCATCTAATGGAAATCAGTACATTGCACCGAGTAATACAACCAGATATAATACAGCTTATACTCCTGGGTATACTACAGCTTCTACTCCTGGGTATACTACAGCTTCTACTCCCGGATATACTGCATATTCTACTCCCGGGTACAATACAAATTCTACTCCCGAGTATACTACATATTCTACTCCGGGGTATACTACAGATTCTGCTTCCACTACCACTCTACCACAATGTGATTATGGGGAAGTTTTGGATGCCATTGGAAACTGTGTTGAACCTGAAATTATTAGGAACCTTCACATATTTCAAGAACCACAGGGTGACGATGGGAATGAAGAACCTGTTGGTCCGATCCCAAAACCTAAAGTAAGGCTTAACCTAGTTGTTATTCGTATTGCTGATAAAGAAGAGGATGAACCTATTATTGTTCCTCCTCCTCACGACAAAACATTAGTTTTGGTTCTCAGTAAGAAGGGAGAGGACAGTGCTAAGATTATTGAGGTTCCTGCTGGTCCAGGTGAGGAACCTCAAGTGTTCTTCGTTAAATACGCTGATGGAGAGAATAAGCTATTACCAGGAGGTATTTATCTTGAAGATGCCCTTAAATATGCTGTAGAAGCTAATGATGGATCAAATGTTTACCAAGGCTCAGGGCATTCAGATGGAGGACCAGGAGGATACAACGGTATGGCAGGAGGAGATGGTAACCAAGAGGGATATCTGCCTTATTACTAAAAAAATTATAACTGAAAGCTCATAGACATTAACTTTTTTATCTATAATTGTTGAGCAAAATAGTAATAATGTTCATTATTTAGTTCATCTTCCTTCCTTTCCTTTGGTTCAGCTGTTTCACCAACACTTAATAAAATGATATCATGTATTTCATATTTTTATCAATTACTCAGTAATTTTGTTATAGCAGTTTTCATTTTTATATTTATATAAACTTTAAATAAAGCTGTACAAATAATGAGAGTAGATTTACTCACCTCTCAGTATTAGAAAACTTTTAAATTTTTAATGCTGAGCTTTGTTTCCGGGAACATCTAGATAATGATTAAAATTGTCGGCGTTCAACCTTATACCAATATATGAATTTCAGATTTCAAAATTTCAGATTTTCAATGAAAATGACTTACCTAACCTAACTAGACTAACCAAAGCTAACACAGCGTAACCTAACCAGGCATAATGTAACTTAACCTAACCCAATTGAACCTAACTTGACCCAATTAAACTAACTTTCTATATTGATATCATGCATGTCGACATTGTACAGATCGACTTTGTTTCGCTACTTGTAAAATTCGAAGACGAAGTATCCACCACAATTTGCTTGTATTGCGAAATTGAAAGTACAATTGGAATTATTTCTAAAGCCGTTGGCAAAATAATTTCACTACTTTTGACCAGAACGAGGTTGAAACCTTGATATGCGTAATTATAAGATTCGTTCATACTGTGCCACCACAAATCATTTTATTTCTAAAAGCAGGAGTTTTTGCCAAATTAATACGAAAATAAGCCTTAAAACCCTTAAAATATTTTTCAAGGGCAGTAATTTTTACTTTGTTATTCACACTATCAGAACGTTGTTCACTTAGAAATTTGTTACAATTATGTCTTGCGCGCATGCGCGCACACACACACACACACACACACACACACACACACACACACACACACACACATATATATATATATATATATATATATATATATATATATATATATATATATATATATATATACACACGAGGGTAATTCAATAAGTATCTGCACATTTTATTTTCAGTTTTATTTTCATATCTGATAGATTATTCTTACATCACTTCTCAACATAGTCTCCCTGTTTCTCAATACACTTAGTCCAGCGATCTACAAGCTTCCTAATGCCATCACAAAAGAATGTTTTTGGCTGTGTGCGCAGCCAGTCATGCACCGCCTCCTTCAGGTGATCATCGCCTTGGAATCGCTGACCTCTCAAAGCGTCTTTTAGTGGTCCAAACAGGTAAAAATCCAAAGGGGGCAGGTTTGGACTGTAGGCTGGATGGTCGAGAACTTCAAATTTAAGTTCTTGAAGGCATTTTCTAGTCTGTGCAGCGGTATGAGGGCGCGCATTGTCGTGCAACAGAATAACACCTTCCGACAATCTCCCTCTCCGTTTTGTGCGAATTGCTTGCTTTAATTCATTCCGAAGCATGTCACAATACGATGCACTTGTTACTGTAGTTCCACGCTCTAGATAATGTTCAAGAATAGGGCCTCGTGTATCCCGAAACAGTGTTAGCATAACTTTATCTGCTGACGGCTGCGCTTTGAACTTCCTTACAACGGGAGATTGTCGGAAGGTGTTATTCTGTTACACGACAATGCGCGCCCTCATAAGTTCTCGACCATCCAGCCTACAGTCCAGACCTGGCACCTTCGGATTTTTACCTGTTTGGACCACTAAAAGACGCTTTGAGAGGTCAGCGATTCCAAGGCGATGATGACCTGAAGGAGGCGGTGCATCACTGGCTACGCACATAACCACAAACATTCATTTGTGATGGCATTAGGAAGCTTGTAGATCGCTGGACTAAGTGTATTGAGAAACAGGAAGACTATGTTGAGAAGTGATGTGTTTATAATCTATCAGATGTGAAAATAAAATTGTGAAAATGAAAAGAGCGGATACTTATTGAATTACCCTCGTATATATATATATATATATATATATATATATATATATATATATATACTGCTGCAAACCCACAAGGAAAAGGAAAAACGATTCCAAGGCCTTTCGTGTATTCAGAGCTACACCTCGTCAGGGAATGAAGATAAAAGGCGAGATGCCCATAGATATATACAACGTACAGGAAAAACAAAACAATTAGCACATACTTAACAAAGGTTAATGAGAGGCAAAAGAAATTTTAACATGATGTTGTCAATTTTATGCATTCCCGCACTGTTATTGAAATTGTTTTCAAAATGAATAAATGCACATTCTAGAATATTTCTTTCTATTATATCTCTGTTTTTAACAAGCGCTTTAGAACTATCCCACTTGATGCTATGGTTACATCTATACATATGGTTAAATAAAGCATTGGAATTATTAGCTGTTCTACAAGCATATTTATGCTGTTTTACACTAATATCTAACGTTTTACCGGTTTGGCCAATATATACTGAGTTACATTGTGTACATCCGATCGAATACACACAACCAACAACATTATCAGGGCTATTCTTTATTAGGCGTGATTTAACAGTATTATATAATAGTATTAACATTATTATATAGGAAGAAATATTCTAGAATGTGCATTTATTCATTTTAAAAACAATTTCAATAACAGTGCGGGAATGTATAAAATTGACAATATCATGTTAAAATTTCTTTTGCCTCTCATTAACCCTTGTTAAGTATGTGCTAATTGTTTTGTTTTTCCTGTACGTTGTATATATCTATGGGCATCTCGCCTTTTATCTTCATTCCCTGACGAGGTGCATCTCAATACACGAAAGGCCTTGGAATCGATTTTCTTTTTCCTTGTGGTTTGCAGCATTCATTCATTTCACGTGTTTTATTGTGAAATTCATCCCATATATACATATATATATATATATATATATATATATATATGTAAAAATGAACAATGAATAATCAATATTCATTTTTACATAAGAACCAAAATCGCTTAACGCGTGTTTGGCTAAAATTTTTATTTGTTGCTTTCTATTTTTGTTTGTGTGTCAACCCTACGATCTACCATTTCTATGGTTTAGTCGTATCCATTTTCCATTTTTCATTTGTTATAGAATTTATTATAATTAATTATGGTTGTCTTGCATCTCACCCTCGTCCCTAGATTATGCATACACATTGCATATAACAGGATTGGAACCTGTAGTTGTACTTCTTAGTCATTAATACCCACTCTTTGTCTCTAATACGTTCTTGTAAATCTTCCTAATAATGATTTGTACTATACGTACAAATTCAATAACTATGACGTCACATTTTCTGTCATTAATTTCCCTTCACCATATCTCTAGTATTCAATGTATGAAAATTCTTTAACATCATAATAAAAACTGTACACTCTATAGAAGTCATTATTTATATGTTATGTAGTATAAATATAACTATTATCCGACCATATCCCCCCCCCCCATACGTCCATATCTTATCTTGACCATTATCCTATGTCAATTTTATTAAATATTCATTTTGCTCGTGAAATGCAAAACTTTATGCATTCGTTCGAAAACGTGCAAATACGTTCTCGTATTATTTTTTTTTATTTTTTTTTTCAAGTGCGTTCACCCTCGCAAGATATTCATAAATGCTTAGGTAAGTGGTCGAATTCGCTAATCACAGCAAAATCAAACGCTTCTAAGATAAATATCTCCTCTCGCCCTGATTTCAAATTTATAACATGTTATAACATATTATGTTGTATATAAATTATCTCGTATGTGCCCTGTACTTTTGTTGTACTAATAACCATATATAATAACCATATAAAATAACCATATATAATAACCATATATTATAACCATATATAAATATAAAAACACTGTAAGAATTGTAAACAACGTAATGTACTTCAATGAAACTGTAATTAAATGTAATGATTTAATATATAATGTAAGAATGTACTTTAATAGAACTGTAATGGACAATCATAAGCGAATGTGAAGTAATCCATAATCGCAATCACAATTGTAATAAACCAAAACTAAAATGTACTCAGTAATGTACTTAAATTGTACTTATATACTACTACGAAATGATATCGCCTTCAGAAATGTAGACTCGGCGAAAAATATGAGTAGTTTTTATTTTTATTTAGAATCTTTCAAACATCTGATCATGTGTTTAAAAGGGGGGAAACTTAACCTTCCACTGCATTCCCCCAACATTTAGACTTATATGATACATGTAATTGTAAAATTAACTTCACTTCATTACGGCTCTCTTCTTTGGTCACTACTACGAGACTCCCTTGTTAGCAGCCTCGCTGCGAGGAGGGGGCAGTGGCCCCTTGCCTCCTTAATTTTTTAGATTCCGGCTTGAGTCATGGTCGAAAGAGGTCGAACCTCTACCCCTGTAAATTCAGAGCACTACCTGTACATTTTTAGAAGTAAACTACAGTAAAAGAAGTTTTTTTATCTTTTCCTTCGAGCCTTGTTCTCTTCAGGAATTTAGTCAGTAAAGTCGATAGTTTAGTGCCAAGAGAAAGTATCAGAGTATTATAGAAAGAGAAGAATTAACAACTGTCGACCCTATAGCGGGAGAAAAGAATTAGAATGTTATAGAAGAAAAGTATCGCGAGAAAATATCCGTTGCTGCCTCCTAACCAGAACCCCCGTCGACTCCGAACCACCCCAGGGCGATAGACGGGAGGATTCAAAATATATATATATATAATATATATATATATGATGCAAACCCACACGGAAAGAGAAAAAAATAATTTTTTTCTCCTACCTTGTGAATTTGCATCATTCATTCATTTCACATGTTTAAATGTGAAATTCATCCCATATATACATATATTAGTAGTGTACCGGTAGTGAATCGGAATCGGCATCGGCCAAATTTAGCTGATTCTCTCACCGATTCTTTGAAATTTTAAAATTTTCATTACAAAGCAAAATCTATATTTATAGGAAATTGAACACACAGAAAACACTATTTATGATAATTTATATTCAGTTCAAAGCGTAATTATGTAAATATATTTTACATTCACAGAAAAAGCAAAGCTTAATAAGTTAAGTTGCCCATAAATTTACATTTTTTCTAACAAATCTCTAAATATTATAAACTATTGTAATCTCCTACTCTATATTAATTAATAATAATTCTACATTAAGTGGTACTTTATAATTTATATATTAGACCATCTTATTACGTTGACTTTATTTTAAGTATTTTAATAATTTCATAAACCGAAATTATATATCCATTTTATTTTTTATTCAAATTATCCATCAGGGACTTTGAGTTTTAATGAAAAATTTTGTTGTTGTTGACATTGTTCAGGAAAGAAAATGCCTTCAACATAAGGAAAACTAATTACTTGAAATACTGATATTCAGTTTATGAAACTAAAATACAATTAGTTATTCATTTTACTGAGTGATAAAACGTTTTCATATAATTTTAGCTATGGTATACGAGTAACAAATTCTGGTGCTGTATATTGTGGAGTGAGCTAAGGAAAGCATTAAACAAATCTGAAGTATAAAATATGAAAATTGAGTTTTCACATTAGATTAGTAAAATCGGCATCGACATCGGCATCGGCTACATTTACGAATCGGTACATCACTAATATATATATATATATATATATATACACCTCGGTAGTGTAGTGGTTAGCGTCGCTGACTACGAATCCATCGGCCCCGGGTTCAAGACCCGACAGCAGCCGGCGCGCAGCAAAATCCAGCTGTTCATCCTTCCACACAATAAAGAAAGTGGTTGGTAGATAAATGGGTACCCTAGGTGGCCTAGTGGTTAAGACGCTGGGCTGTTGATGGGCGTGGTTCGGATTCCACGTTAAACTGTAGGTCTAAGGTGGAGTGAAAAGCTTGATCTTCGTCAGAATGAGCAATTCGGGCGGAAGCTAACCAAAGGTTAAGGTTAAGGTTTTATACATATATATATATATATATATATATATATATATATATATATATATATATGATACACACAGACCGTGCATGGCACAAGGAACTCTTCTGGGATAATTAAATCCACTATAGTCCGAATAAGTAAAGGTAAATGACAAATACCATAGTTTTTCTTTTTCATGATGCTAGCCCGACGTGGGATATATATATATATATATATATATATATATAATATATAATATATATATATATATATACACACATACTGTATATATATTGTTATGCAGGGGGGGGGGATGTAGTAAGGTACCTAAAAACACACTTGAACGCGGAGAAAATGTCCGCTTCTCTTTTTTGTTTGTGAAAGGGAATTTTGTTAATTTCTTAAGTTAATGCATTTAAAAACAGATGTGTATATTAAATACCCGTGTAAATTAGCAATAAGACAATGAACTCAGTTGTCTGTTTGATTCTGTATAATCTCAAATAACAGTTATAAAGATACCGGCTACACAAGCATTAGAATGGCTGAGAAAGAATAAATTAAATTCTGTAACATATTGAACGTGAAAAACGGCCGAATAGACATGGCGTAATTTCGACTCGTTCTTTCGTACCCAAACGAAGAAAGCGGAGAATACACAATAAAAACGATTATAACGTTTATAAAGGAAAAATTTCGTTAGGGTTAAATCGTTAAACTATTAAATTACTTCTTTCTAATATGCTGGTAAATTTTAAAATTATGAAAAACCATAGGATGAAAAAATTGGAAGTTTAATACAGGGAAATTAAATCTTGTACCTGGCAGGGTACACATACCACATGCCCCAAAAATGTGGAAATATTGTACTACTAACTGAATTAAGTTAACTCAGTAAAAAAAATCAAATGTCGATTTAAGATAAAACTTGCATACTGCAGAATGACTTGACATAAACTCATACGAATTAAACACGAAATTAATGTATTTATTAAAATGTAAGGTTTCCCTTCATAAAAAAAGGCAGCAGAAATGAGACGATTGAAGAGAAGCAACTACAATCTAGTGCATTTCTGGGCGTAACCTCGTAAGATTCTCACAAGGAACCCGTGTTGAAGTTCTTTGAGGCTTAATAAAAGGATTAGTTCGCCCTAAAATTAAACATAAATAAAAGGTGTGGCTCACAAAAGTGAATAGACACAAGTAAAATTGTTAAATCCACTATAGTCCCTATAGTCCTTCAGGGGACCATTCTGAATTCAATCCCATCATGAAACAGACATGTTATGTGCTTTGAAAAGTGGACGCTCAATTTTGCCAGATGAGGTTTAAGTTTTGGTTTTTAGCTAAAAATACAATAGTTACCCCTTTTTCTTTGATGTATTCAATCCGACGCGAATGAAACGAGTCTTTTGCTTATATTGAGGTTCTGAATATAGTAGGCTGTAGCTGTCCCCGAGATCCTGTCCCAAAGCTGGATCCTATCTGCTTTGCAGATAGCTGGTGAGGGAAGCTATATTTTTTGGGCCTCTTTGCGAGTGACCCGTTGCCCACGTCGGGCTAACATCATGAACAGGAAAAAAACTATAGTATTTGTCATTTACCATTACTTATTCGGACTATATAGTGGATTTAATTTTCCCAGAAGAGTTCCTTGTTCCATGCACGGTCTGTGTGTATCATGAAAAAACCTCAGGGGACCATTCTGAGTTCAATCCCATATATATATATATATATATATATATATATATATATATATTATATATATATATATATATATATATATATATATATATAGCGCCTCGGTGGTGGAGTGGTTAGCGTCGCTGACCACGAATCCATCGCCCCCGGGATCGAGACCCGGTGACGGCAGTCGGCGCGTAGCAAAACCCAGCTGTTCATCCTTCCACACAATAAAAGAAAGTGGTGGTAGATAAATAGGTACCGTATTTGACGGCTTACAAGACGCTGCGCCGTGAAAGACGCACCTTAATTTTGAAAAGGTAAATTCAAGAAAAAAGTTTTTGATGCACTTTATTGTTAATACAATGGATATGTAAAATTCAATAAAAAGAAAACCCAAAAGCCAATAAAGAAAGATAATATGATTATTACTCTTATTATTTGTTATTAATCAACTTCAGATTCATTACTGACATTATCATCATTATCCCCATCATCATAATCATCATCATCTTCACTTGTATCACTGTCACTCTCATACAATAAATGATCTTCAGTGCCATCCATTGCATTACTTATACCACATTTTTTAAAGGACTTGACCACAATTTCAGTCTTAACATCATGCCATGACTTCAGCACCCATTCACACACTTGTGCTATTGATGGACGTTTCATCCTTCCTTTCGGCTTCTAAGACAGGGCGATTTTTTAAGGTATTTATAAGGAAAAAAAGTGCGTCTTATAAGCCGACAAATACGGTACCTTGGGTGGCCTAGTGGTTAAGACGCTAGGCTGCTGGTGGGGCGTGGTTCGGATTCCATGTTAAACTGTAGGTCTAAGGTGGAGTGAAAAACTTGACCTTCGTCAGAATGAACAATTCGGGCGGAAGCTAACCAAAGTTGTGTGTGTATATATATATATATAGATATATATATATGTGTGTGTGTGTGTGTGTGTATATATATATATATATATATATATATATATATATATATATATATATATATATATATATATATATAATAAGTTGAACCATAATAATAATAACAACTTTGATCTTTCTACTGTCTCTCACTGGGGCAAAGAAAAACCTTGTTCCTTTCAATGCTTCAAAAACTCAGTTTCTTCACCTGTCTATGAAGGGATGCCATTGTACAATCTTTCACACTACTATCCCCTTATCTTCAACAATACTCAACTTAATCCTCCTTCTTCTCTTAACACTTTTGGTGTTTCCTTTTTTTGTGATCTTTCCTAGAAAGATCACATATTCTCTCTTTCCAAAACAGCTTCGAAGAAGTTAGGTGTACTGTACCAGCTCCGCGGTTTCTTCACCCCAACTCATTTCCTTCTGTACAGGGGCTTGTCCGCCCCTGGATGGCATACGCTTCTCATATGTGAGGTGATGTGAGGTGGCTCAAACCCGCACAGCTCCACTTGACCCGATGGAATCAAAAGCTTTTCGTCTCATCAATTCCCCGCCTCGTAATGACTGTCTTTAATCCCTCTCTCTTTGCCGCATGTTGCCTCACTCTCTCATTATTATCGCTATTATAACGCACACTGCTCTTCTGAACTCTCTAACTGCATGCCTTCTCCTTTAAGGAGAGCACGCAGTACCAGACTTTCAACGTATTCTCATTTATTTTCTGTCCAACTCTCTAATGCAAGGGTTAATCGTTATTTTCAATGTTTCACTTACTCAACAGCTCAACTCTGAAGGAATCTTCCTCATTCCATCTTTCCCCGTCCAATCTTTCAAACGCAGAGTGCCCAGGAATCTCGAAAAACTTGGACCTTGATCGCCACTTTTGTGCAAAATATTTGTTAAAAACAAGAAGGCGTTGCCTACAAAAATCATGGATTAGTCTGAAAAATGCGTCCTGCAAAACGGCAACTTATTTTTTTTGTGTGTATGATAATAAACCTTAAAAAGAACAGGAAAAGAACAGGGGCGTACCTAAAGTATTTGGCACCCGGGGCGGATCCTTCCTTTGGCACTCCCCATAAATAATTTTAAAATTTAAACACACAGAAAAATATATTATGTTTGCAAGTAGATTTTTAAACAGTACAGTACTGTCATAAGCAAATTGGAAATAAGCAAAATGCAGGATATTAAAAATTCAGTGAACAGGTAATACTGCATTTTATTTTATACAAAAAACACAGGAAATCCAGTCTCAACGCTCAGCCTATTCTTCAAGGGTAAATAGAGAGGATCACAGTCTCTGCTTTCGAGCCTTAATTTCTGCAAATTGATCAATGACCTCATCAAAATTCACCTTCTTTTCATATTCATGTTCAATTGAAAGTAAAGCCAGATTTGTCAATCTTGTCTGACTCATGGTCGAGCGAAAGAAATTTTTTATCAATTTCAACTTGGAAAAACTTCTTTCACATGAAGCAATAGACACACAGACAATCAAAAAGAATCTCAAACATAGTGACAAGCTTGGCAAAGATTCACAAAAATCCCATTTCACAATAAACTCCAGAAACTGCAATGCTGTCCATTTCTTTGCTTCTTCAATGCTGATTTTGGCAGCTTCCAAATGCCTCCGAAGTCGTCCAATTTCCACACTGATATCTTCATCAGAGAATTCATCGAAAATCTGAGTCAAATTTGGAATATACTTCCGAAGTTCTTCTGTTGCAACAACCAAAGTGTTTGGCTGAATAACAGCGAAGATTGACAGAATTTGATCCATTGCCTTAGAACGAATCTCCAATTCTTGATGAAAGCGATCAAGACATTCAAACATAGCCCTTTTTACTTCCTCTGGCAATGTGAGACCAGCATCCTTTGTCATCTCTCCTGGCATCCTTTTTCGGAGCTTTCCTCTCCCTCCTCTCTCCATAGAAATGTCCATTTCCTCACATTTTATAGTTGCATAATGAATGGCCTTCTCCACAATTTCATTGCGCTGATTTTCAAGAAACAGTTTTAGAGCTTGGAGCTTCACAATGCACTTTTCAAGGCTGATTCCAATTGTTTGCAAATACTTTTGTGTGAGATTAATTTCTTCCAGGACTTCACACCAGAAAGAAAGGTAACTCAAAAAAGAGAAATCACATACAGCAGACAGCAAAATCTGAGCTGATCCTCTTGTATCCACATTTTCTTTGGGATCGCACAGTGCTTCAAGGGTTGAGGTCAACTTTTCAAAATTTGCCTTCACTGGTTTCACAGCGTCATAATGAGCACTCCATCTTGTCTGGGAAAGTCTTTTGACTGTCATGCCTACATTCTCCATCAACACTTCCCATCGATGAGTTGGACTGAAAAGAAGGAGTAGACTTTCTCTAAGGTTCCAAAAAAGTTACACATGAAGAAACGCTTCCAAATGAGTGCACTCCGCAAAGGTTCAGAGAATGATTTGCACAAGGCACAAACAAAGCCTTGGGATTAATCTCTCTGATCTTTGACTGAACACCACCATGAATCTCAGCCATAGTTGCAGCGTTGTCATATTCTTGACTACGGCACAGGTTAATGTCCAGTCCATCTCTCTCCAGATGTCTCAGGATATCCCCTGTGAGCTCAGCAGCAGTCTTTCCGGCAGTAGGGAAGAAGCCCAAGAATGATTCCTTTACTTCAACTTTGTCACATTCAATATGGACGTATCTGATCACTTCACACATCTGATCAGTGTGGGACACATCAGGATTGCTATCAAAAAGAATCCCAAAATACTTTGCTTTATTGATATCAGCCACTATTTTCTCTTTGACGTAATTCCCCAAAAGGCAAATGAACTCATTCTGAATCTTTGGAGATAAATACGAAGCCACTCTCCTCCCAGATGGTATAGAATGCTTAATTCTTACAAAATGTTCTTTCAAAACTGGATCATAATTTGACTTGTACTGGTATTTCAACTCTCCCGATGGCACCCCCCCTCCTGGCTGGGGCGGACCGCCCCCCTCGCCCCCCTCTTAGTATGCCACTGGACAAGAATAACATTAAAAAACATTTTGCGCTAAAAATCCAAACTTAAAAAAAATATTAAAAATATATATATATATATATATATATATATATATCGTAAAGAACGACGCTTGTATAGGAGATATTCCGCGCAAGACGAGAGAGAGAGAACGAAACAAATGAAAAAATGAGGTAACCACCCGGGAATCGAACCCGGGATCTTCCGATTGCCGGTCAGATGCGATACCATTATCTCCTATACAAGCGTCGTTCTTTACGTTATTTATACTGCGTGTTCTTTGCAGTTAAATGTATATAATGTTACGGCATGCGGGAGGTGCCCCCTTGGGGCATTGGTTTCTGCGAGTATGTAGAAGAATTACGGCATTTGGAAGAGTGAGGCCCATGGTGTAATGGTATCGCATCTGACCGGCAATCGGAAGATCCCGGTTCGATTCCCGGGTGGTTACCTCATTTTTTCATTTGTTTCGTTCTCTCTCTCTCGTCTTGCGCGGAATATCTCCTATACAAGCGTCGTTCTTTACGTTATTTATACTGCGTGTTCTTTGCAGTTAAATGTGTGTATATATATATATATATATATATATATATATATATATATATATCCTGAAACCAATACAAAAGAGTATACAGTATATACAAAACTCTCGCAGTATATCTTATCGTCCAATAGCCGCATGGGTAAATTAAATCTTCAGTTGCATTGGTTCGAATCTCACTGTGAAAAAATAAATTTATTTCTGATGTATTTAATTTTGAAACTTAAGGTGCCGTTAGTATGTTGTTCGTAATTAATATAAAATTGATATGCATGTAATTATACTTGGTTAAGGAAAATAAACTGAAATGGTATTTTATTGACAGTTCCTCCAGTAGATAGCGCCACCCACTTCGATTACATTATTTTCAAGGAATAAGCTCCCCAAAAGTATTCCATCAGTGATCGAAGGTTGATGAAAATACTCTCATCACCTGAGGACACTTGTTCGATGAAAGAATTTTCCGCATCTTCATGAAAATTCTAGTCTCAGTGTACATGTTAAAAGCTACCGCTAAATATTCTATTTTTAACTTCAAATTTTTAACACTAAATGTTTTTTGTTATTCTAGTCCTGTTCTTTTTAAGGTTTATTATTATGCACACAAAAAAGAATTGTCTTTTTGCAGGACGTATTTTTGAGATTAGTTAAGAATGTCTCAATATTGTTTTTCTACAGTGACACCTGCTTCCTTCTTAAGAAGTCTGTACACTGTTTTTACTGTAGCGGTTTCTACTTTTGTTGTAATGATTTTTATTATATAACATGATTTTTGTTTACTTATAATGATATCATAATGATGTCGAACTTATACTCTACTGGAAACTTTAAAGGCATTTCTATTTGACTCGCGTTTAACTGCACTGAACTTGATAGTGTGTCTGGTTAGGCCAAACATAATGGGAAGCCGAAACACAAAATAGATTTTATATAATTTTATTCAATTTAATTTTGAAACACGGTGCTTTTAAAGGTAGGGTAAATTAAGATTAATAAGAAATTGAAGGAGAGAGGTTAAATTGGACTAATCCGACTATAGTTAACGGAATTTACATTAAAGAGCACTATGAAACACAATGCATCTTTCGATCACAACCTTCAGCGAAAATCTACTTGAGAATGGGGTACAGGGTTGTTAACTAAATTTTAACACTAACTACTCTCGGCATACCAACTCCGATTTTGAAACTAACTTCTCTCTATCTCGACAGTTAATATAAAACAAATTTCTAATTAACAACCACATTAAATTGCATTAATTAACAATCATATTAATTCCATTTATTACATAACTATTATCTACGATGAGGCCCGAATTGAATGTTCTTCCTGCTTACACAGTTTATAACTGCTTTATTCTGGGCTGTGCCTCTACTCGTTCAAAACTTGTGGCTACTTCGTGACCACGTCATCGCAAACTATTTCCCGTTAGGTCAGCAAAGTTGAATTGAACATGTCCTATTTTAAGTCTGCCAAGAAGACGCCATAACATGTAAGTACCTCTAGATTGCTTTTCAGATTTAATGAAAAGGTTTCCTGCTTTCATGAGTGTGGATATATTATATTGTTATAATGAGCTAGAGCAATATATATATACAGAGCGTCCCAAAAAAATGTATACACACTTTAACAGCTGATAGCTCAATTGATGTTTCTTTCTTTCCAAGTTAAACCCATTAAATTAATAATGGCAGTCAGACTAAGCTTTGAACAAAGGAAATTCATTCTAAAATGCTACTGGAAGTGTGAAAACGCAGTTGAAGTGCAAAGACAGTTTAGGAGGGAGTTTCAAACAGATCCACCAACGCGACTTACCATCACTCGAATTAGAGATAAGTTTGAAGCCGATGGAACTGTTCAGAATGTCCACAAGAAGCGTTCCGGAAGACCACGGACATCGACAAGCCCCACAAAGCAAGAAAGAGTACTGGAAACGTATCACCAAAGTCCAAGAAAATCTGTGCGGCAAGCGAGTCGTGAGGTAGGAATTTCAGAATCGTCTGTCCAACGCATTTTGAAGCGCTGTCAATGGAAAAGTTACATTCCAAGATTAGTCCATGCTATTAATGAAGATGATGATCCGGACCGAAGAGTGGAGTATTGCGAGTGGTACTTGGCACGATGTGGATGTGGATTGGACGAAGGGGTTTCGTAGAATACCCTCCGCGTTCACCAGACCTCACACCACTAGACTTTTTTATGGGGATACTTAAAAGACA
Organism: Bathynomus jamesi; assembly: GCA_023014485.1. Classification (NCBI taxonomy): domain Eukaryota; kingdom Metazoa; phylum Arthropoda; class Malacostraca; order Isopoda; family Cirolanidae; genus Bathynomus; species Bathynomus jamesi. The sequence goes on along the minus strand of JAJOZX010000317.1, from coordinate 874,825 downwards.
AAGTCTACGCTATAAAACCTGCAACAGTCGCTGAATTGAGAGCAGCCATTGAACGAGAATGCACACAAATACCAAACGAAATGTTTCGTGATGTTTGCGATTCCATTGCTTCGCGTTATCAGCAGTGCCTGGACCAGAACGGACGTCAGTTTGAAAACAGGCGTTGACAAAACAATTAAATAATGTCTGTAGATTCTATTACATTTTGAAAATGAAATGTATTTTAATAAACACTGCCTTTATAATTATTTAAAGTGTGTATACATTTTTTTGGGACGCCCTGTATATATATATATATATATATATATATATATATATATATATATATATATATATATATTGTGTGTGTATATATAGTAATTTCATTTTTTACAATATGGACGTATTGCTTACGAATACATTATTTGCATCGAATTTTGGCCGTAAATTATGTTTTTGCATTATTGTGGGTATTCCATTTCATTATTATTATTATTATGATTTAGAAATCCATGATCAGCTTCTAATTTAATATAATATTTTAGAGACTTCTCCAAAACTCTAAATTCCTTGATACTTCCGGAATTTTATTTAAAACAATCCGTGAGTAAAATATGATTGCTTTTGTTATGATATCTGCAAACTTCAGACATTTTCACACAATAAAATATAAGTCGTTAAATGAAAATTCGTAGACAAAACCTTAAAATAACATCATATATATATATATATATATATATATATATATATATATATATATATATATATATATATATATATACACATTTAACTGCAAACACGCAGTATAATTAACGTAAAGAACGACGCTTGTATAGGAGAATATTCCGCGCAAGATGAGGAGAGAGAACGAAACAAAGGTGACGAGGTGTACTTCTGAATACACGAAAGGCCTTCGAATCATTTTTCTTTTTCCCTTGTGGGTTTGCATCATTTATTCATTTCACGTGTTTAATTGTGAAATTCATCCCATATATATACTTATAAAACCTTTGGTTAGCTTCCGCCCGAATTGTTCATTCTGACGAAGGTCAAGCTTTTCACTCCACCTTAGACCTACAGTTTAGCGTGGAATCCGAACCACGCCCCATCAACAGCCCAGCGTGTTAACCACTTTGCCACCTAGGGTACCCATTTATCTACCAACCACTTTCTTTTATTGTGTGAAAGGATGAACAGCTGGGTTTCGGTGCGCGCCGGCTGCCGTCGGGTCTCGAACCCGGGGCCGATGGATTAGTAGTCAGCGACCCTAACTACTACACCACCGAGGCCCATTATATATATATATTAGGGTGACAACTTCTTATAGGGATAAAATTTGAAATTCAAAAACATTTGCCGGCCATTTGTCCAATGCTGCCACCCTATGAGGAAACACCGTAGACGAAATCTCATGGAATTCGGAAAGCATTTAGGGGTGCCTCGAGTCACATGAATGAAACTGTCGCGCGGAAGAAATTTCAAGAATGAACGAGTTTCGACAACGCTTCAAAAACAAAAAAGTTTCGAGAATGCAAGTGTATTATATAATATAATAGAATTGTTTCCTTTATTTCATACTATAGATTATGCAAATCGATTAATTTATTTCATTAAATTAAAATTTTCATAAATAAATCGTTAAATAATATGATGTGTATCAATCTTTGGATGATCAGCTTTTGGTGCTTCAAGTTCATTTTGCATACGACTGCCTGACTGAAAACAACGCTTAGAAGTTCTCTCCCGATTCTTTTAAGATATCTAAGGTAATATTCTGCGCCATCATCTGAAGACTCACCGCCCGCCTCTCCTGAAAAACGCAAGTGTTATGCTCGTGGCACTATCCAAGTCATCACTCCCGAATTGGCAAGTACATTGGATCGCACAGGAATCAGTCATCGTTCAGCACACCGGATTATCGACGCTACGGCTAGAAGCCTCGGCCATAACTCACAAAAACTCGCGCTCAACTATGAAACCATTAGAAAATCACGAGAAAGGCTCCGTTCGGCGACGGCAGAAAAGATTAAACAAAGGTTCACACCCAACGAAGTGCTCACTGTTCACTGGGACGGAAAAATTCTACCAGACGATGAAGGTGGTCGGTGTGACCGACTAGCCATTTTCGTAACCGGAGTTGATACCGAGAAGCTCTTGGGTGTACCTAAGCTGACATCAGGAACGGGTGAGGTCATCGCCTCGGTGGTACATGCTGCGCTCAAAGAATCGAATGTGTCAGAAAAGGTATCAGCTATGAGCTTCGACACTACAGCTTCAAATACTGGTTACTTGTCTGGGGCATGCGTAATTTTGGAGCAGAAACTCGGCCGCCGACTCTTATACCTTGCATGTCGCCATCACATCCTAGAACTTGTCGTTGAGAAGGCGTACATGGAATGCATGGGACCATCATCTGCTCCAGATATCCTCCTATTCTCCCGCTTCAAAGAGACGTGGAATACAATTTGCCAAGATAAGTACAAGACCCTGTCAGACCTTCCATCGAGTCTGAATGAGAATCGAGAAGAACTGATCGCTTGCTGGAATCTATATCTGACAAAACATCAGCCGAGGGATGATTACCGTGAATTCTTGGAGTTGTCGATTACAATCCTTGGAGGTAATTTACCTAACTTTAGGTTTCGGCGACCTGGAGCACTTCACCGAGCACGTTGGATGGCAAAAGTAATTTATTCATTAAAAATCCTGCTGCTTTCCCATCAGTTCAGACTTACAACTCGTGAAATGTCTGGCTTAAAACGATTTGTATTTTTTGCCCTGGAGTTATATGTCAGCGCGTGGTTCACGGCCAGCAGTCCTTCATCTGCTCCCGCAAACGATTTGAAGCTTCTTCAAGACCTAGCAAAGTACCACGATGAAAAGATCTCAGTATCCTGCCTTAGTGTCCTCGGTCGTCACTTATGGTACCTCAGCGAGTACTTGATTGGTCTCGCACTCTTTGATAAAGGTATCAATGCAACGACGAAAAAGAATATCGCTCGATCAATCCTCGAAAAAGAAGCTGCTGAAGATCCTCCAAAGCGAGCCCCAATACCTGCTGTTTCTTCCATTTCAACAAAGCAGCTCTCGGACTTTGCCTCGAAAGGATCAAAGCTTCTCTTTGAACTTCTAAAAATTAATGATGGTTGAACCAGAGACCTGGCCGGACGACGAAGATTTCAAGACTGGTTTGACTATAGTTGAAGGACTAAAAGTCGTCAATGACATGGCAGAGAGGGGAATTGCCTTGATCCAGGCCTTCAATACAAAGATTACGAAGAATGAAGAACAGCGCCAACATCTCTTGCAGGTTGTTGAGGATCATAGGAAGTCTCAGCCTGGTACATTGAAAAAGGGGTATGGCTTGAGGAAAAGCAAGAATTAATGGGTGGTCTACAATTGAATGAAAGACACCCTGGAATATATTTAGTAAATATATTTACTTATTACGATTGGAGTACGCCTGCACTTAAACCTTATGAACTAAAACTAACGTTTATTTACATTAATTAAATAAAATATTAATTTATTTTTACTAGGTAAAAGAAGACTTAAATGAAATAAAAGTCTTCTTATCTGAACAAAGAGAAGATCTCGAAAAGCTTCGTAATTTTCAGCGCTCTTATCTTCAATTTTTAATTGGGGTTTTTATCTAATAAATTTCAGTACGGTCATTGTACAGTTAACATTTTGTTATATGTACAGGGCGTTTCAGGTCGACCCTAGAAATATGGAAATTGGCGAAATTTTGTAGCTTGCATTTGGTATTTGGTATTTGAAGTTTGTCATATACCAAGGCGCAGGCGATGGATGAAGTATATAAAGAGTTGGAGACACCGGCGGGAGAGAGAAAGATCCTTAGAATAGCGAAGGCTAGGGATAAGGCGAGTAAAGATTTTACTCAAATTAAACAGGTAAAGGATGGGCAGGGAGTGGTCTTAAAGGATCAGGATAAAATCATGGATAGATGGAAGAGTTATTTTGAACATCTGTTAAATGAGGAAAACCCAAGGGTTATTTTTGAAGATGGTGTCCCAAATCAAGGGTTAACTTCAGGAGTGAGTAGGGAGGAGGTGAAGGTGGCGTTGAAAGGAATGAAGAAGGGGAAGGCATTGGGACCGGATGGGATACCAGTGGAGGCGTGGAATTGTTTGGGAGATGAGGGCATAGATCTATTGTGGGATCTGATGCAGAGGAGTGGGGGGATAGTACACTCGTACCTATCTACAAAGAGAAGGGGGACATCCAGGATTGTGGAAATTATAGGGGAATAAAGCTTATGTCACACACGATGAAGGTTTGGGGAAAGATTATAGAGAAAAGGTTAAGAGAAGAGACAACCGTGGGGGAAGAGCAGTTGGGTTTTATGCCAGGTAGGGGAACAACTGATGCGATTTTTGCACTGAGGCAGTTCATGGAGAAACACCGGGAGCGACAAAAGGGACTGCACATGGTTTTCATCGACCTAGAGAAAGCATATGATAGAGTGCCACGCCAGGAGGTTTGGAGGTGTATGAGAGAGAAAGGTGTGCCGGAGAAGTACGTTAGGTTGGTGCAAAGTATGTATGAAGGAGCAAGGACCCAGGTTAGGAGTAGTGTAGGTGTAACGGAATGGTTCCCCGTGAGGGTTGGTCTACATCAGGGATCTTCTTTGAGCCCGTACCTTTTTGTTTTGATTATGGATGTGTTGGCCCAGGGGATAAAAGATCAATCCCTTGGTGTATGCTCTTTGCAGACGATATTGTTCTGTGCAGCAACAGGAGAGAAGTAGTAGAAAGAAAATTGGAGGAATGGAGGAGGGCTTTTGAAGACAGAGGGTTGAAAATCAGCAGAAAGAAAACGGAGTACCTGAGGTTCTACGAAAATCAAGACTCAGAAATTAGTTTAGAGGGAGCGAGGCTAAAGAGAGTAAGTAAGTTTACGTACTTGGGATCGACAGTGGCTGAGGACGGTGAGCTGGACACAGAAATAACACACAGAGTGCAATCTGGTTGGAAAAATTGGAAGAAAGTTTCAGGGGTGTTGTGTGACTGAAGAATAGGCGCAAGGGTTAAGGGAAAAGTGCATAAGACTGTGGTAAGACCGGCTATGATGTATGGGGCTGAGTCTTGGGCTATAAAGAAAGATCATGAGAAAAGACTAGATGTAACGGAGATGAGAATGCTGAGATGGATGTGCGGAGTGACAAGGTTGGATAGAGTAAGGAATGAAAGGATAAGGGGCACAACAAAGGTTGGAGAAATCTCGAGGAAGATACAAGAAAGTAGACTGAAATGGTATGGACATGTGATGAGAGGGGACGAAGATTATGTGGGTAAGAGAACGATGAATATGGAGGTGTATGGCAGGAGAAAGAGAGGCAGACCGAAGCGAAGGTGGATGTAGAAGGTGAGGGACGATTTGAGGGAGAAGGGTTTGTCGGAGGAAGAAGCCCAGGACCGGGCTGTGTGGAGGAGGCTGGTCAGAAACGCCGACCCCGCATAGAGGCGGGAACGGGCGAAGAGAAAGAAGAGATTTGAAGTTTGTCATAGTAATTCTGTAATTAATATGATTTTAAGGTCGACTCTTGAATCATATTAGTTACGGAATTACTATGACAAACTTCAAATACCAAATACCAAATACAAACTACAAATCTCGACAATTTCCATATTTCTAGGGTCGACCTGGAACACCCTGTATATAGTTAAAAATTAAAAGTTAAAAGATAAAAATCCAACTTTGTTTAAACACTACTCTTCCGGCGAAATATCCTTTAATGTCTAATTATAATTAGGAATATTTAAAAAACATGCCATTTCATTGATATTTGGTATATGTTTCTTTTATCATTAACCCTTTCATGTCTGATTTGTTTAAATAATTCATAACGAAAACAAAATTACGTTATTCTTCATAAGAGCTAATATCACGTAAAATTTTATGTTGTAATTACGACCATACGGCAAAAAAGGGTTAGGGATTCTACTATTCTTAGTGTTGTAGACATGTTCAGTTTTAAATATCATCCGAAAATTTTCAACAATTTCATTTGTAGGTTTTCATTTATGTTCAATTTTGAAGTGTTCATGAATTTTACGAGGTTTATTTTTATGTTGTAATGTTCTGATTTGAAACTTAGTTGTATAACCCACATAAGAGGAGGTACATCCATTTTCCTTACATTTCAATAGGTTTATAACATTCATTATTCATATCATTCCCCTAAACATATTTCCTAGTTGTAAAACGTGTTGCAATTTCTTTGGTTTATAATAAGTTTCAAGTTTAACCCTCTTCATTTTAATATTTTTATTAAATTTGAGAATACGAATAAGACTTCATTTTATTTCGTCTTTTTTCAGGTCGAATAATATTTTAATTTTGTAATAAAATATTATATTTCCATCACTTATGCTGTTCTCATTATTTGTTCATTTAGTTTATTATTAAAAAAGTTATTAAGTTTTTCAATAATAATTTAAGGAAAGCCATTATTATTAGTACGTTGGTTTTGCGTTATTCTTTTAATAATTACTTTATAAAATAGATCCCAGTTTGAAGTTATTTTATACGCTCTATGCTATAAAATTTTGATTATTGAAATTTTGCAACTGTTTAGAACATACGATCTGTAATTAGTATATATAATCTTTTAGCTGTTGATTTAATCCTTTAAGGCCGGAATTTTTTGTAGGGTTAAGTTACGAATGCGTGTATTTGAAACGCTACAAATTTGTAACTGTCGTCCATAAACGGTTAATGTATACACTCCTTTGAACTGAACCATTTTCGTTGATTTTTAAATTAACATCAAGGAAATGTATTTCGTTCCTTCTTGATTTTTCATATGTAAATTTAAGTTTGTTTATGTTTTTAGGTCTCGAATAAAAAGTTCAATATCACACATAGAAGTAAGCGAAGGTTGGTCCAAAGTGGAAAACCCATCGAAACACCCTCCGTTTGTAGGTATGTTTTGTTTGCAAAATGAAATGGTACGATTGTAGTGCAATGCATTAACAAATCTTTCATAATGCCCATTTCCATTTCTGGAGGATGTTTGTTGGATTATTACTATTATTATTATTATTATTATTATTATTAATTATTAATTATTATTATATATAATCTAAAATTATTTCAATAGTTTCTGCTACTGGGACATTGGTGAACAAACCTTCAATATCTAGTGATGTTAAAACTTCATTATTTTTAATTTTTTAAGTCTTCAGTTAATAGTGGAAATTCATCAGTGGACTTAACAATTTTTCATTAAGTAAGATATGGTCTAATAATATTATTAATATATTGTGAGATGTCATGGGCGACAATCCCAGTATCCCAGTCATGATAATAATAGGCCTAAGAGATGAATTATGTAAATTTTTGCAAATTTTCGGCATTCCATAAAGAGATGACCGTTATTAAATAGTTAATTTCTTCTTATTTTTGTGCTTAATATTATGATTTTCAATTGTGTTACCTAAAATATTTAACGATTTCTTAATTCTATTACTTCGTGTATTAGAACATTGTTAAGATTTAGATTTATTATCTATTATAGCTAAGAGCTTATCATTATATGTTTTGCGATCTAAAATTACATCACCACCACGTTTATCTTGTCTTTGTATTATAATATCATTGTTAATTTATAATTATGTTAAAGCATCTTTTTCTTCTTGAATCAATGGATCAGGTTCAGTTTCTTTAGAATCTAGGTTGGAACTTATCTACCTAAAGTTTGGATAGATAAGTTCCAAATTATATTTTAGTTCTTTGAAAATGCGTGAAGTGTACGGGCGAAATGTTAGAAAGATCATAAAGGAAGTAATCACATTACTTTATTCAAGGATTGTTTTAAATAAAATTCCGGAAGTATCAAGGAATTTAGAATTTTGGAGAAGTCTTTAAAACATTATTATTATTATTATTATTATTATTATCATTATTTATTATCCAACTCCAGTGCCTGGGTTGTTTGGAGGTTGGGCTCAGACTGCGAAAGCCTGGATTCACCTCTCATCGTTGCGTTGCTGCGACTGGAGTTTGGGCAAGTCACCGACTTTGTGATTGCTCGGGACTGTCGGAGGTCACACCTACCTACCTCCTTGTTGAAAAATAAGGTTTCCGGTTGTTTTGATTATATATTTCCTTAATTTACGATATAAAATAGCAAGGCTGGACTGCAACAGATTAAAAAAAAAGGAATTTCCTAACTTATCTCTTCCACAATTATTCGTCAGTTTTATTTTGCAGAGCAATCGTTTTGTTGTTATACAGTTACATAAGAAATATATTTAGTTTAGGTTATTGTTGAAGTTCATAAAGTATCGTCAAACAAAAATTAGGTGATAGTTTGCCAAGAAATATAGTTCCAGTTAAGGAATAAATTATCAAATTGTGTAGCTGTAGTCACACTGTAGTTAATGTCTGGATAACGTACAAAGTATTTCTTGACTGTGCGGAGTAATTTCTTTTAATGTATATACTTTTAATGGAGAGGGTATCTCGTAGAAGCAAAGCCGTTTCTATTAGCCAATATTCTTATGGCAAATTTTTGGGTAATTGATTACTTATATTGTATAATATACAATGTATTTCGCGGAAGAATGGGCAGTATGTTTCATACATGATACAAGTGACCATGAGTTTTTGTAGTTGAGTAAAAATATTTAAGAAATTCATAATTTGAGTTTAAACAATATTGCAACAGTTTTGGGAGGCTTTCCAGATATATAAATCTTCAGAGCCTTCTGTAAGAAGCGTCTGCCAAGCGTTACACCCGTTATAAATTTTGTTATTTCGCATTCTTTAACTCCACAATGAAACCAAAGCATACTTCACTCAAATTTGTATGCAGTATTACTAAATTTAAAAAACTTCCTTTACTGATGCTGAAGAAAAGTTTATTTCAGATCCACCAGTCAATAATATTGATACATTCAGCACTATGAAATATTCTGAAATATTAAGATGTTAGTGAAAAAAGGACACTATAAGAAAAAAACAAAGGACTTAAGACATAACCTTGAGGAACAACGTTTGACAATTAATTTTGGAAGAACAAACAATATTACTCGTACAAAATAATATATCTGTTCGACAAATAACATTTAAACCAATCATCAAGTGTTTTTCTAAAATCGTAGCAATAATCTGTTAAGAAGTATAATATAATCAATGACATCAATGCCCTCGGTCAAATCCATTAAAATTACAGTCGCTCTTTCTTTTTTCCCTTATTTTAACTCATTAAGGGTCAAAATTATTTTTGTATATATTTCTTGATATGTTTAATTTAGTTTCTTGATATATTTAGTTTCAGAGACTTTAAATAAACATAAAATAGCTATCTGATAAAGAAAAATTAAAATTAAATTAAAATCTAAAAATTAAAAATTAAAATTTTAAAATTTCACTTTTAAGTTCTAGCTTAAATTGTATTGTTAAAATGTATTCTCATAAAGAGACAATGGCGGTTAATGGGTTAATAAAATATAAAGTGTCAGTTCAATAAGGTTATTTTTTTCAGAATGTATATCCTGTATACTCATATGGAGATAACAAATTCAGCTAATACCATATCTGTGATAGCTCTAACAATAACCTTGAATAAATTTTGGAAAGCGGGACTGGTCATGATTTTATGTGGGAAATTTGAAAATGACTACTGTACTTCCAAATAAGTGTAATTTTATATGCGTTTAATTTAAACCAAATTTATTTTGAAACGACATCATTTAGGCCCTATTTAGTTCAATTTTAAAAGACCGTTCTGATAATTTTGAACGTGATTTGTTAGTTTTTTTTTCTAATTGAATAAAGTTTTTTGAGCGTATGCCCAGACGATTCCTACCCCTTCAGAGGGGCCCATGGAATGGGTGCTAATTGTAATTGTCATTACGACTGCTTTCCTTTCACTACATGTTGGTCGTGAGTTATATGCCATAAAATTGCTTATGTTACGGGGTTTCTCATTCTCTTATGGCAAGGCATATATCAAGTTAAAGCTGCGCAACATAAAAATAATAACAAAAAAATTTAATTAACTTAATAAAAACTATTCATATGGAAAGGAGGAAAATTTGCATTTAACGACTTTGGTGCTAACATTTCACCTATTCTGATTTTTAAAAGAATAAATAACAGTTATTATTTGTTTAAAACCCAAAATTACGATACACTAAATATGATTTTTTAACACACCGAAAGTCTCTTTATGAGAATACGCATTCAGTGAATTAATATTATTAGTAGATTACAAAGATTGATATATCTCTCAATTCAAACGCTATTTCTGCTTGAAGAGTTTCCACTGAAATTTTCGTTTTTTGAAGAATTCCTCTCTCCAAATCCCTTCACTGGTTTTATCATGTGTAGATTATATAAAAGAGGCAGTACGATGGACGGTGTCTTTAATACCTCCAAAATGATTCAACTAACAGTAAGTACTTCAAATTATGAAATTTCTAATATCACTCCTTCCTTAACTGAAATATGCGTTTCAGTGTGATTTTTTTAGTTTTAGTTTGATACAAACTTTATATTCAAATTCAGTGAAATATTATTCATTCTAAATTTTCTTTAGGAACAATAGATTTTTAAGAGTTAGTTCATTAAAAAAAAGGTAGCATCCAAGACTCCTACTCCGAGAGTCAAGTGAACTTCAAAACTCAAGTGAGCTCGAGCAATCACATTCACACCGCGGTGGCTTCAAGGGGTGTCGAACCCCGGACCTTCAGAGTCGGAATCCAGCCTACAACCATCCGAGACATTTATCATTTTGAAATAGTCTTTAACCGAATTAATCTAATGTTCTTAAGCCCTCTTCCTTAATGAAATGGCTACAAAAGCTTTGTTAATATATTTCATATATTTTCAGAATACAATATTTTTTAAAGTTCGTAAAGACTTAGACGAACTTCCATATTATGCATTTAAAATACCAAAATTATTAGAGTTAATTTGAAGTTCAATGGTTTAAGTTACGTTAATCCCTTTGATTACTTCCGATCCATTGCTGTATACATACTTGAAAAAAGACCAGCGTCTGTAGCTCAGCGAGTAACATCGTTTCCTTACAAGTGAAGTGAAGATATTGAGGTCGGGGATTCGACTCCAGATGGTGTTGATATTAATAAGCCAGGAGTTAACGCAGTACGCCGCATTAGTCTGGCCTGAGCGCTGTGCCAGTTTCTGGCCCTCCTGAATAATTGTTATTAGGACTCGAAAGAGAAACCATTGTTTCTATTTGCTTTGAATTTAGGATTTCAATTTCTGCGTACGATATATATCTATATATATATATATATATATTATATATATATATATATATATATATATATATATATATATATATATATATATATATATATATACAGGGTGGGCGGAAAGTAGCTCCCTATTTTGGATTGGTAAAAAAATACGTATATTATCCATTTATTTCAGAAAAAATAATATGACAAGGTAGGCATACATGGTAGGTTTTCTCTAAAATTCAATGTGGGCTCCAACTCTTTCCACCAGCTTCTGGAGCCGCCCAGGAATGGCGTCCACTGACTTTAGCAGGAACTCCGGCGGGATGGAGGACATGACTTCCCGAATTCGGTCCTCCAGTTCTTCCAATGTCCTCGGTTTGGTGCGGTAGACTTCTTCCTTTACCCACCCCCAAAGAAAGAAGTCGCACGGTTACCGCTGAAAAACGGCAGAATCGTTCAGTGTAACGGTGTGGTGTGTGGTATGACCTCAGATCAGGTTGTGGGCCCGTTCCTTCTGCGCAACACTATGAATGCTGAGCGGTACCTTGCTATGTTGCGAAACGAGGTCTGGCCGGTTGTCAGCATGGGAGAACATCGACGATCTGATATTTATGCAAGATGGCGCCCCTCCGCACTTCGCTCTTGTTGTCCGTGAGTGGCTGGATGCCCACTTCCCTGGGCGTTGGATGGGTCGTCGTGGTCCACATCAATGGCCAGCCAGGAGCCCCGACTTGACACCGTGCGACTTCTTTCTTTGGGGGTGGGTAAAGGAAGAAGTCTACCGCACCAAACCGAGGACATTGGAAGAACTGGAGGACCGAATTCGGGATGTCATGTCCTCCATCCCGCCGGAGTTCCTGCTAAAGTCAGTGGACGCCATTCCTGGGCGGCTCCAGAAGCTGGTGGAAAGAGTTGGAGCCCACATTGAATTTTAGAGAAAACCTACCATGTATGCCTACCTTTTCATATTATTTTGTCTGAAATAAATGGATAATATACGTATTGTTTTACCAATCCAAAATAGGGAGCTACTTTCCGCCCACCCTGTATATATATTAATGTAAAGTTGAACTAAAAAACGTTGCGCTAGAAATGTAAATATTCATATATTATAAAGATTTCAACACCTTCTGATATCATTATTCAGTCAAAAAGTCAAGAACTTGAATACGATATACAGCACAATACACAAAATCAAAGGTTAAACATGAACATTGAACAGTATTCTTGGAATCTTATTTTAACGAACAAAGCATATTATCATTATTATTATTATTATTATAGACACTCAGGGCTTTTTAATGTAAAAATAACACCGTCATAGTGTATCAAAATTTTATTTCGTTACCATAGATATTATAGTTTATACTATAGTTATTATACTGTAGGTTATAATTTTCGTTATATTTGCCAAAAGAAGTTTCTGCGATATATATATATATATATATATATATATATATATATATATATATATATATATATATATATATATATATATATATATATATATATATATATATAAATAATTATATATATGCAATAAAATCACAGAACAACACGTGATCTTTTCAATAAGCAAAGAACCACAGGAAAAAGGAAAAGGAAACACGAAATCCGAGCGCTTTCATGATATATTCACATCTTGTCCCCGAAGATGTGAATATATCACGAAAGCGCTCGGATTTCGTGTTTCCTTTTCCTTTTCCCTGTGGTTCTTTGCTTATATATATATTAGTGGTGGACCGGATATCCGCATCCGCATCATTTTTAGCATCCGCATCCGCACTTCTGACTGCGGATGTTATGTGGATATTACCTCTAATAAATTATGCAATTTACAATTAAATTAGCTTATAAAGTAGCTTATAAGGCCCAGTCATGCACATTTCATGTAAAGTATTAATTATTAATGAACAAACAAATATATAAACCTGAAAATATAAATATTTGGTAACACAGAAAATTGAATGAAACTTGTTTCATTCAATTTTCTGTGGCTGAAACTCTTGAGAAAGTTATTATTTTTATCATAATGAAAACATTAATATTAATTTTAATTCTTATGCGTTGGCTGCCATAATAGTAATATCACGAAATTTGAAAAATTTTGTCATAAATTCATAATTCTATATATTATATTGATAGATTAAGTAAATATCCGCATCCGCGGATATTGAAATTAAAGATCCGCATCCGCAGATGTTGAAAAACTGACATCCGGTCCACCACTAATATATATATATTCTACACCTCTGTGGTATAGTGGTTAGCGTCACTGACCACGAATCTATCGGCCCCGGGTTCGAGACCCAGTGACGGCAGCCGGCGCGCAGCAAAACCCAGCTGTTCATCCTTCCACACAATAAAAGAAAGTGGTTGGTAGATAAATGGGTACCCTGGGTGGCCTAGTGGTTAAGACGCTGGGATGCTGGTGGGGCGTGGTTTGAATACCATGTTAAACTGTGGGTCTAAGGGGGAGTGAAAAGCTTGACCTTTGTCAGAATGAACAATTCGGGCGGAAGCGAACCAAAGGTTTTATATATATATATATATATAATTTTCAAGATCTGTTTATAATCCTTACTTTATGTACAGGTTTCTTCTAAGGTTAAATAAAATCGTCTGGCATTAGCGAGATTAAAATCAGTAAAGTGTGCACTTTGCAACAAAGAGGATTTTGGATGTAATAATTATAGATATGAATCACTGTGTACATCTGTACTTAAATAATGTTTTATAACACAGGCGCGCGCGCGCGCGCACACACACACACACACACACACACACACACACACACACACACACACACACAAATATATATATAAGCTACATAAGGTGAAAAATAATTATACTCATATTTATCTCGTGTTCACATTCTCAGATTTTGTCAATTTTGGTTGCCTGTGTCATCGGAAACCCCAAGCCTGCTCCTGATTCTCAGTACATTCCACGTTGGCGTAGACGTACTACAATTCCAAATTATATTACACCGTTTACTCCTAGTTATACTACAGAATCTACTCTCGAGTATCACAATACTGTACCTACAATGTCTGTACCAGTATATCAATATCATGCACTTATTCAACACCCATCTATTGGAAATCAACACATTCCATCAAATTATAAAACTGGATATAGTATAGCTACTACTCCCGGGTATACTACAGATTCTACTTCCGGATATACTATAGATTCTACTTCTGAATATACTACAGATTCTACTCCCGCGTATACTACAGATTCTACTTCCGGATACACTACAGATTCTACTCCCGGGTATACTACAGATTCTACCACCGAGTATACTACAGATTCTACTTCCGGATATATTACAGATTCTACTCCCGAATATACTATAGCTTCTACTCCTGGGTATACTACAGATTCTACTACCGGATATACTACAGATTCTACTTCCGGATATACTATAGATTCTACTTCTGAATATACTACAGATTCTACTCCCGCGTATACTACAGATTCTACTTCCGGATACACTACAGATTCTACTCCCGGGTATACTACAGATTCTACCACCGAGTATACTACAGATTCTACTTCCGGATATACTACATATTCTACTTCCGGATATACTACAGATTCTACTCCCAGATATACTATTACTTCTACTTCCGGGTATACTACAGCTTCTACTCCCAGGTATACTACAGATTCTACTCCTGGGTACAGTACAACTTCTGTTCCTGGCTATACTACAGGTTCTACTTCCGGGTATACTACAAATTTTAACCCCGAGTATACTTCAGCTTCTACTCCCGGGTATACTACAGATTCTACTCCAGGGTACAGTACAACTTCTGTTCCTGGCTATACTACAGGTTCTACTTCCGGCTATACTACAAATTTTAACCCCGGGTATACTACAGCTTCTACTCCTGAGTATCGTATAATTCCTTTTCACGGCTATAGTATGGATTCTACTCACGGGTATAATACAGATTCTACTCGACATTGTTATGAAGGGAAAGTATTGGATGCCTTTGGAAAGTGTGTTGAACCTGAAATAATTAGAAACCTTCACATATTTCAGGAACCACAGGATGACGATGGGGATGAAAAACCTGTTGGTCCGATTCCGAAACCTAAAGTAAGGCTTAACATAGTTGTCGTTCGCACTGCTGAAGAAGAAGAAGATGAACCTATTGTCCTTCCTCCTCCTCAAGATAAAACTTTAGTTTTGGTTCTCAGTAAGAAGGGAGAGGACGGTGGTAAGATTATTGAGATTCCAACTGATCCTAGTCCGGAACCTGAAGTGTTTTTCGTTAAATACACTGATGGAGAGAATAAGCTATTACCAGGTGATATTTATCTTCAAGATGCACTTAAATATGCTTTACCAGCTGATAATGGATCATATGTTAATCAAGGCTCAGGACGTTTAAATGGAGGAATAGGAAGATACAACGGTATACCAAGAGGAAATGGTAACCAAAGGAGATATCCGCTTTATCACTATAAGAAGTGATAATTAAAAGGTCTCTTACATCAACTTGTTTATCTGTAATTGTTGAGTAAAACAGTACTAATGTTTATTATTTAGCGTACCTTCTTATTTTCTTTCGTTTGTATCAGTTGTTTTATTATCACTCAATATGTTGTTAATGATGCCTCATAATATTTTTATATTACTATTAATTACTAAAGAATTTTCTGCAGTTATTTTTGTTACTAAATTTATATAAACTTTAAATAAAGTTGTTGAAATAATGAGCGTCGACTTACTATATTTTGAAAAGTACAGAATTGCTCAATTTATATGTTGAACCTTATGCGGCATGTAGTTGATGATTAAAATTCAATACCCAAGACCACAAATCCATCACTGTCAAGAAGTGAAAGTACAAAAAGAATTTTTTCTGAAGTCGTTGGCAAAATAAACCCAGGTTCTGTGGTTAGATTGAAAATAAAACCTTGATATATGTAGTTAATATGTACGTAGCTCGCATCGTTTTGAAGCTTTTTTTTTTTGAGAAGCGGGTGTCTTAATCAAATAGACAAAAATAAATTATTCTAGTTAATTAATTTACTAGAGGTGCTGTGATTGATACGAAGAGATGTTCGTATTTTGATTGTCTGGTGAAAGAAATATATTCGTCACGCCTTTCTCTTCAAAATGATTTTAAACCGTTTGCAGTGTTTTCATTCACAGATAAATAATTGAGAAAAACATTAATATAATTATAAAAATACTAACTTATCTACGCATAATCACAAAATTTGCCTGAACCATACCCACTTGAAACTCTGTAAAATGAAACATTATGGAATATTGGAAGATTTTGTCTGTCTTCACGAAACGTCGGAAACGACACTACACTCTAAATATATTTTTCCATACAGTTTAATTTTAACTGGCACAGCGCTCAAGCTAACTAACCCGACCCATTACTCTTACTCCTTTATTATTATTTCCAGCATCATCAGAATTGGAACCCATGACTTCAATGAATTCGCTTCGTTTACAGGTAAAGGTGTTACCCAATGAACTACGGACGTTGATATTTTTATGTCGAAACATATGCATCACAAATAAAATGCAATGTCTGTTAAAGATTGAATTCATAAAAGTACATTTTATGGCTCTTATATATATATATATATATATATATATATATATATATATATATATATATATATATCATACACACAAACGAAAAGTCTCTCCGCAGTCAACCGACACTTTAAAAAAAAGTGTTTGACAACAAGTGTAGACGAGTTGCTCTGTGCCTGCAAAATGGTGGAAAACACTTTCAACACAGACTTTGCTAAAGCGTTCGACAAGTGTGACCATGGACTCATAATACATAAACTGAAATATAAGGGAATAACAGGAAAAGTAGGGAAATGGTTATATAATTCCCTCAGTGAGCGGCGGCAAGTCGTTACAGTACAAGGAGTATCTTCATCAGAATCAGAGGTCCTCAGCTTAGTACCACAAGGAACAGTATTAGTTCCACTACTCTTCATAATCATGCTAACTGACATAAATGAGGACGTTACCAGAGACGGCACAGTAACATCCTTTGCGGATGACACAAAGCTCAGTAGAAAAATAAGAAACCTAGAAGATATAGGATCTCTACAAACCGACATAAACAGAATCTACAAATGGACGGAAGACAACAATATGAAGTTTAACACTGAGAAATTTCAGCTGTTACGGTACGGAAAAAGAGAAGACCTAAAATCCGTGGAATATTATACCCAAAATGGACAGGAAATTCAGAGAAATTCCAGAGCAAAAGATTCAGGGGTTGTAATGACAGATGATGCGAAATTTGAAACACAAAATAAGATAGCAGTAAACAGAGCAAAGAGAATAACTGGGCAGATACTGGAAACCTTTAAACGAAGGGATAGGATATCATGATTCCTCTACTGAAAACACTGATCATACCCAAATTGGAATACTGCTCGGTCCTAACATCCCCATATAAAAAAGAAGGCATTAGACAGCTGGAAGGGATTCAGAGAAGCTTCACAGCCAAGCTCAAGGGGTGCAAAGAACTAAATTACTGGGAAAGGTTATGCGAACTAGACCTATATTCACTGGAAAGGAGAAGAGAGAGATACATCATTATTTACACTTGGAAAATAATGGAGAAACTAGTCCCTAATCCTACTCTGAACCTTATAACTCCCCAAACAATGGTGGAGAGTAGAAACGGTAGACTGTGTCGTATTCCCAAATTGAAGGCGAGACAGGGAACATCCTTAACCCTGAAAGAAAATAGTTTTGTGGTGAGAGGACCAAAACTGTTTAATCAGCTGCCCAAAGACCTAAGAAACACGAATGGAGTTGCTGTGGACATCTTCAAAAGAAGACTAGACGCTTGGCTCAGAACTATCCCCGATGAGCCTGGCGTACCTGACTATGTGAGGTGGAGAGCGCAAGAAACCAACTCACTACTTCACCAGGCCAACTCGAGAGGAGGGGCGACAATCTTGACCTTATGATAATAAAAACCCACTCTAATAGACAGAGTTTATTTCCACAACAGTTTCGATGCCCACTGGCATCCTCTTCGGGTGGATACACCGGAAGAGGATGCCAGTGGGCATCGAAACTGTCTATTAGAGTGGGTTTTTATTATAATAATTTGACATTCACGTAGAAAAGTGAATTTTTTTGCATTTAAGCTTGACCTTCGCCAAATGAGGAATCATCGCGCGGAATTTTTGTAAGGTTGTAAGGTTATATATATGTTACAGGCAAAACGTTTAATCGAGGTATTGTATACAATTCCTAGGCATTGTGTAAAATACCTACAAGTTTTAGGCAAAGTATGAAATATAAAGATTTTTTATACTTTTCTTAGGTACTCTATATAATTCCTAGGTAGTATACAGAATGTCAACGCTGTATTACTGAGTGTATTAGGCAAGCTGTTATTTACATATCTTCATGGAAAATAACTTTAATCTACTGTACACAGGGATATTAGAGAATGGTATAAACAAACACTACAGAAACAAAATATTTTTAACATTGAAATTCATATGATTAATAAACATTGGTGGTAACAGCATAAACAAATGAACAAACACTATATTAATATTATTAAAATACTGCATTTATAATTAAATATACATATTAATATTACAATTGTTTTTAACGCAGAAGCATTTTTTAATTTCACATTTAGTTTTGCAAGAGCATTTCACAAATCCTTGTCCTGTTCCAAATGATTGTTGAGTAGCAACAGATCGAAGTGATATTTCCTTATCTTTCGGAACGTTGTCTGAACACAGTAGACTGCTTCTGCACGTCGAGAACTGCGATCTGCAGTACAATTGCTTTAAAACACTATCTCTTTTTTAAAATTACTTTAAAATTGTTTAAAATTGCTTTAAAACACTTGTACACGTAATTCGATTTAACACATTGCCGGTATGACGTCAGCCATTATATAAAATACCTAGGAAAAGTATATAAAAATATTTATATTTCATACTTTGCCTGTAACATATATATATACACACACAGGGCCGGATCTAGAAGTTGCGAGGCCCTAGGCAGATCTAGAAATTGCGAGGCCCTAGGCCTATATGTATGAAAATATGGACTTAATTATCGGTACTATACCAGCAATATTAGAATCCCGCATAGACAGAACTATGCCAGCACTTAAAAATTAAACCAAACCAAAATAATCACGCATGGAAATTGTATAAGAAATATAAATAAACCATACAAATAAGTATAAATTATAATATGAATCAAGATTTGTATCGAAAATATAAGACAATGATTTCTAAGATTTATATAATATTATAGGTAATGACTTTCCATAGTATACAAACGTTTTTCATATGTGATGTATAAGAGATGTTGACATTTCATTTTTTATAATAGTGAGCGATCGACTTATCAGGCTAAATATTAATGCTTTAATATTTGGTTCAGATGCTCCTTGAATATTACAGCAATGCTTTTCTACTTTTCTTCGAGCTAAACTCTTCAATTAATTGAGAATAATCTAATGAATTTGTTATATCGTTTTCTATTGATAACATAGCTTGAGACATGGTGGAACGCAAATATGTTTTAATAAGTTTGAGACGCGAGAAACTTCTTTCAGCCGAAGCAACAGTAACTGGGATGGTTAATACTATTCGAAGTGCAACATAAACATTAGGATAAATCTCACTTAGTTGTTTTTGCACTATACAAACAAGGGCATTTCCGAGATCTGTTTTCTCAGGTATAAACCTGCAAAGTACTTTAAGTTCTTCATAGAGTTCTAAATCATTAATATCACTTGAACAGAACGCGCAAAACGGCTTGAGCGAGGCCCCCTTTGGCGCGAGGCCCTAGGCGATCGCCTAGTTCGCCTATAGCTAAATCCGGGCCTGTATATATATATATATATATATATATATATATATATATAGAGGGTGTTCCATAACATGTGGGACGCACTTTCAGGATGGATTCACGAACTGAAAACAATGAAAAAAGCTTATATAAACATATGCCCGAAATCGCTTTGTTTCCGAGTTACAGCCCGTTATGTGTTCCACCAAGTATCCGCCTTACCTTTAAAGGAAATGCTCAAAATGACCGCCTTGCGCTTGAATACGCACCTGAACATGCCTCGTCATAAACTACCTGACGCGTTTAAACATTCCAGGTATTGCTCGGATTTTCTGGCATCTTTGTTCTACACGTTGGCAAAGCATTTCAACGTTGTCACTGGGTATCACGTAAACGATGGATTTCAGATGACCCCACAGGTAAAAATCGAGTGGATTCAGGTCCGAGGAGCAAGAAGGCCACGCAATGGGTCCTCCACGGCCTATCCACTTATCAGGGAAATGGTCTCCAAATAGGCTCTGGCTACTCGATAAAATGAGGTGGAGCGCCGTCATGCATAAACCACATACGACGTCCGACACCAAGAGGAACTTCATCTAGTAAATTGCTTAAATCATTCCTTAAAAAATTGGAATACGATTCTCCTGTTTATCTTCCAGGCAATAAGTCCTGCCCATACGTTAATACTAAATTGTTGTTGGTGCCTTGACTGGATGATGGCATGCGGATTTTCTTCGGCCCAGTGATGAGTGTTGTGAAAATTGATCACGCCACTTCTTGTGAAGGCAGCTTCATCAGAAAACAACACGGAGGATAGAAAAAGAGGATCGCGAGCACACTGTTGAAGGAACTAAGTACAAAAAACCTCTCATGGTGGGAAATCAGCTTCATTAAGGCCTTGTACTCTCTGAATGTGATATGGGGAAAGCTGTTGTTCCCGTAAAATTCTCCACACAGTTGTGTATCTTACATCCTCTGCTGCCTCTATCCTTCGGGTGCTGACACCAGGATGTTCCTCCACGCGATTCAGAACCCGCTCCTCCAACTCAACAGTTCTGGCGCTGATTGGTCTACCACCATCTGAAACTCGCTTGTTGAATGATCCTGTATCACCAAGACGCTCGTCTATTCTCTGAAAGGTCTTTTCATCTGGCAGACGGCGATTCGGAAACCTTTCCGCATACAGACGCCTTGCTGCAGCCGCATTACACTCAGCAAGTCCATACATGAGATGCATGTCTGCCATTTCTCTGTTTGAATAAGCCTCCATGCTCACTTCAAATGCACACTATCAGTGAATAGCACAAAAACTTTTAAGTTGTTTTTTTTTCACTGGATTGCACTTATTCATGGTAAGAAATTACGAATACGAACAGTGAAACACCGCGATGCACCTCTGACTGACTGATGGCACTACACTCAACGATATTGAAACATGACATAGAGTGTACGAAACATTACAATCGGCAAGGCCATACATGAAATGAGTTTCGTACGCACTCACAAACATTGTCGGCAAGCAGTGTTTGTAAACAGTTTGCGGAAAGAATTGCTGGAATACAAAACGGGCTGTAACTCGGAAACAAAGCGATTTCGGGCATATGTTTATATAAGCTTTTTTCATTGTTTTCAGGTCCTGAATCCATCCTGAAAGTGCGTCCCACATTATGAGAATGATGGGAGAGAGAGAGTGCTGGAACATGATCAGGAAATGTTTGTTTGTTTTATTGACTTTGAAAAAGCTTTTGACAGAGTCCAATGGAGGAAACTAATGGAAATATTGAAGAATATTAATGTTGACTGGAAGGACCTAGGCTGATAAAAAAATCTATATCTTGGGCAGACTGTAAATGTTAGAGTTGTAGGAGGAGAATCAGAGCCTGGATTCGTTGGGAGAGGGGTCAGGCAAGGATGCTCCCTGTCCCCCGTGTTATTTAACATCTATGCGGAAGCAATGATAACAGAAGCACTCTCAGATCTGGAAGAGGGAATCAGAGTGGGAGGTAAATTGGTCAAATCTGCAAGGTTTGCAGATGACAAGGCATTTGTTTGTAGTACTGAGGAAGGACTGCAAAGAATGGTCAATATTTTGACAACAACGGCGGAAGAATTCGGAATGAGAATTAATGAGACCAAGGCAAAGGTAATGAAAATCGCAAGAAGGAAAGGAGCACAAATGAACCTAACGATAAGAAAATGGACCTTAGAAAAAGCTGAGCAGTTTAAATATCTGGGAAGTTTATTAACCAACAAATGGAGAGTACAATAAGGAAGTAAGATCTAGAATTGGTTATGGGTAAGGTAGCTTTTGAGAGGCAGAAAAGACTACTTACAGGTAAACTCAACTTGAAACTGAAGAAAAGGTTAGTAAAAAGCTTGATATGGAGTGTGGCACTGTATGGAGCAGAAACATGGACACTGAAAACAACTGAAAAGAAACTCCTGGAAAGTTCTGAAATGTGGATTTGGAGAAGAATGCTAAAGATAAGCTGGCGGGAACACCAAAGTTGTTATTGTTGTTTAGCCGATCAGCCCACCCTGATCGAGCAAGCCGGTGGCACGCAGGTAACCGATTGCCCTCTCTGGAGTGGACTAGAGGTTCAGCGCACTAGTGAAGTTGTATTGTGTTCGTTGTTGTGCTAGAGCTGTACAGTCTGTCATAATGTGTTCAATTGTTTGTGTGGTGTCCTGGCTCAGGTGGCAGGTGTCGTCTGTGGAGTTGTCTAGTCTGTGTTTATATCTCTGTAAGTTGGGGTGATGTCCACATCAGAATCGTGCTAAGTTAACTCGATCCGATCTGCTCAGGCTGATCTCTGACCTGTTAATGGGTGGTGGCTTCGCACCTAGGACCGCATTCGGACCGAGTCGTGTCAGTGCTTTGTGGGTTAGGTGTGTGTGTGTGTGTGTGTATGTGTTTTCTGTACTGTGTGATGTCTGTGGGGCAGGGGCTGCAGAACCTATTGCGCGCGCACCCCCTTGCTCAGTTAATATTTTCGGCGACTTATGGCTTATATTTATATATAAGGATATGTTAGATCGGATTGATCTGAAACTAGTGGCAGAAAGGTTTGTCACTGCCAACGAGCGCAGACTGCTATATTTTGGAAAATATACTTAGCTCTCTACTAGTTATTGTTCGTCTCTGAATCTTAAACCCACGGGATATATATATATATAATATATATATATATATATATATATAATATATATATATATATATATCTTTCTCTCTCTCGTTATATGTTTTTTATTTATCTGTCTCTGTCATTATACTTTCCAACTAGTTATAACATCTTAATATCTGATATAAATATATGCTATATATTTGATATAATAAAAATATGCTATATATTTGTCTTTTATTTGACAAATTGCTTAAAACAATGCATTTGACATTACAAGTTTAAAAAAGTTCGGGGCCCATCCCAAAATGGCGTACCCCCTTAAATCATGTCGTTCCGCCGCCTGTGGTGGTATGGAATGGAGTATTTGGTTATAATGTCTCTCTGGTGTTACCTTAATGGTGCGAGGTGTCGTTGTATGATTGTACATGTAGTGGCAAGGGTGTTGTGGGTTAGTTGCCGCTGCTGCCATGAATTGTGTTCCCCTCATGTCTAAATGTTCCCTAACTTTCTGTATTTTTGTTTCTGTGTGCAGGTGTCCTATTGGTGTTGTTTGAGTACATCCTGTAATGATACGAAATGCGTTGTTTTGTATTGTCTGTAAGGTGTTTATGTGTGTGTTTGAGATAATGGGTACCCAGCATGGGCAAGCATAGTCCATAACTGAGCGAATATATTGTTTGTATATGAGTGATGTTGTTTCCTGCTGGTTTAATTTTGTGAGACTAAAATGAAATCAACATCGTAATAAGTATGTAGACAGATAGATAGGCATGAAGCCGCCCTTTATTGGGTGGAGGTAAACTCATATGAATGAGCTGCATCTCGCCCTGATGAACCCCGCACCCGGAGCTCAGATGGTAAAATGTCGGGGTCTTGTAAGGCATCCTCGTACGTGTATGTATATATATATATATATATATATATATGTGTGTGTGTTTGTGTGTGTGTGTGTGTGTGTGTGTGTGTGTGAGAGAGAGAGAGAGAGAGAAAAATTGGACAAAATAATGGAAGCAATAACATTTTCGATGCTGTATTTTCTGATATCATTAATGGTGGTATATACTTTGCTAAGAGAGATATATATATATATATATATATATATATATATATATATATATATATATATATATATATATTATATATATTATATATATATTGTGCCTTGTGGTGAGTGGAAACCATTGTTTTTTCTCTGGTACCAATCATTTGATCATAGGCAAATAACAATTGAAATTAAAGTTAGTCTGTAATATAATTGAGGCAGAGTCTGTCAAAAAATAGTCTGTAACAAAAATTATTTCAAAATCTGAAATCGGATACCGAACATTTTGAAGAGAAATTATTGAGGCAGTGAAAGCTTAATATTTACTTTAAGTTCACGAAGAACTTTTGTGAAGCTTAACATTTGATCCCAACAAAAGAAATGAACTGCGCAATAGTCTCTCCTCTTACATATATATTTAATAATAATAATAATAATAATAATAATAAATAAATAAATATAAATATAATAATACAAATATAATAAATAATAAATAATAAATGGTTACCGTCTGGAGAAGCTCCGTTTTATGGGAAACTTGCGAACATTACGCCAATATTTTAAAAAGATGACAAATCGCTTCCAGGAAATTATCGTCCCATCAATCTGATTTCAGTAGTTAGTAAGCTTGTGGAGACGATTGTTCGTGACAGAATAGTTAATCATTTAGACGCAATCGTTCTTGTCTTACTAATTTGCTCGACTTCTTCAATGATACTGTAAATACTGTATATATGACGAAAGTAAAACAGTAGATGTCATACATTTCAATTTTCAATTTGAGAAAGTGCCCCATTGGAGATTATTAGTTAAACTTCAGACTCATGGAATTCATGGTAATGTTCTCAAAAGGATTGAAAATTGGCTTACTAGACGTAAACAAAGAGTGGTCATTAAAGGCAAAGCGTCTAACTGGAGAAGTGTAACTAGCGGCGCGCCACAGGGATCAGTTCTTGGAGCAGTTTTTTTGTTAATTATAGTATATCAACGACATCAAAGAAAACGACGAACAAAATCAGTGGCAGAACGTTTGCAGATTCAAGATATTAATAAGTTACTAGAGTGGGCAGAAATTTGGCAAATGAACTTTAATATAGATAAATATATGCATATCGGTAGAAACAATGTCAGAGAAATATATTCTATGCACAAGAAGACACTAACGAGTGTTATGGAAGAGAAAGATTTAGGTATTATTGCCGCCAACACTCTTAAACCGAGTAAACATTGTATCGAAGCTGTTAAAAAAGCAAATAGACTCTTAGGATTTATTGGTAGATCATTTAAATTTAAGTCGGAGAAAACAAAGCTAACATTATATAGTTCCTTAGTACGCCCCCAACTGCAATACTGCGCTCAGTTCTGATTCCGATATTTACAACAAGACATAGACACAATAGAGAGAGTTCAGCGACGAGCTGCTAAGAAGAGTCCTTGACTTAGAAACAAATCATATGCTGCCCGTTTAGAAACGTTAAATTTATTCTCGCTTGTTAAAAGGCGTATTCGAGATTTAATCCAGGTGTTTAAAACGATTAAAGGTTTTGATAATGTCGACGCCGAAAAATATTTCACCTTCAGAAATGCAGATAGAACTAGCGGTAATGGTTTAAAATTAGTGGGTAACCATTTTAATTCTAATGAAGCTAAACATTTTTTTCCAGTCGTATAGTTAATTAGGTGGAGTCCTTTAAAAAGAGACTAGATGTTTATCGTGCCTTAAACCCCCAGTTGGAAGCATTTGTTGGCGCATAAAAGTACTGTACTGTAGGGATTTCACTCGGATTCCCTCCTCTTTACTTTAAAAATTTCACTTCATCTTTAAATTTCTTTCCTTCATTTCAATCTCCCTTCTTTGCTTTGCTTTAAAACGTTCATTTGTCTTTAAATTTTCTGACATCTTTTATCCTGCCTTCTTAAACAGACATTCTTGTCGGGACCAGCCGGTCTGTTGCTGCTTGGTGTCCTTTGTATTCCTTTGTAATGCTTATAGACCACCAAAAACCCACAAAAGTTAATTTCAATTCACTACAGTACAAGACAAACAAATAAAACCAAACCCACAAGTCACGGATCTTGGAGTGATAATGCCATCGGATGCAGAATTCAAGGAACAGTATAACATTAAAATTACAATAGCTAAAAGCTAAAATAATAACGGGAATTATGTGAAGGAGCTCCCACAGTGGAAACACAAACATCATGTTAATATTATGGAAGAGTTTTGTTCTACCGATAATTGAAAATTGCTCAGTATTCAAGACCCAATACTCCAAAAAACGTCCTTTACGTATATTTTCCAAATACTACTATAGGAACGTTACGAAAAGTAGGTGGAAAACACAGTAGTCACTTAGATTCCGTAAGAAGGTGTATGGAAAGTACATGAGAGACTATTTCTGGCAGAGTTAGAATGTCGAAGTATCTCGAAAATATATTTTCTTTAATATATACATACATATGTTTCCTGTCCTATCACTCCAATTCGGCCTTTGGATCCTACTAAGAGAAGGCGCCTTGGTAGGATCAGACTTTCTACACTTTCTCATCCCTTTTCTGATCAACTCTCTAACGCAAGGGTTAATCGGTATTTCCAGTCTTTCATCTACTCAACCGGTAGACTCCTTACTGAGCGGACGTATTCCCTGGGATCTCTGATATTGTTTTTACTTTTGGATATTGCCGATAAATTTACTATTGGAAAGTTCTAAATTTTGTATACTTGCGTTTATATTCACATTGTTAGAGTTAAGTAATTGAATTTTAGTGGTTTTTAGTGATTTAGAAGTTTTCATAGCGTGTCGGCTTAATTTAATTTAAACTTGTGACGGTTATAAACGTTAGCTACTTTAACTTGCGCGATGCCGTCGCAGAAAGCGTCGTGTGCTAGGTGTGGGGTTAATCGGTGGTATACTGATTTTAAAGATTACAACGGCGGTCCTATGGCGAGTATCGAGTGATCAGTGTTTCTTTTGTGAGTTAAGTGAAGAGATAGATGATTTAAAACGTAGTGTACGCGAGGTGAAGGAAAGACTTGCAACGCTTGATGAGGGTCAGGGTAGGCTTAGTTGACGAAGGTCAAACCTATACGAACGTTGAAGACGTTGGTAAGTTGAAGGGTGAGGTTAGGAACTTAGTTTCTAGTATAGGTTGCTTATCGGGGGGGGGGGGTATAATGTTATAATGTTTCAGACCAACAAAGACCCTAGGATCCACTCATGGCTGGTCTACCTAACTGTGTTCGTAATTGTGTATTGTGCATGTCCTCCGTCGTGGCGGAGGAGACCTACAATTTTACGTGGGTTCCGAACCACAAAGCCTTAATTTTACTAACTTAAACTATACCCAATCTATCAATATATGCGTCTAATCGAGTTTTAAACATGTTTAAAGACGTGCTACTAATTACTTCTACCGGAAAACTATTCCACCTATTTACTATTCTATGAGTAAAAAAGTTTTTGGCAACTGCTGTTTCGAACCTTCTACTTGTCAACTTACACCCATTATTTCTAGTCCTATTATATTAAGATATTTCGAAAAAGCTATCTTTATCTACATTATCAAACCCATTCATAATTTTGAAAACCTGAATTAGATCACCCCTTAGCCTCCTAGTCTCGAGTGTAGTCAATTTTAACTCCTTAAGCCTATCCTCGTACGACTTCGACCTGAGCGAATTGGACCGCGTACTCCAAATGAGGTCTAACTAATGATTTATAAAGAGGAACAATAATATCGCGCGATTTGTACTCAAAATTCCGAGCTATAAAACCTAGCACTTTGTTCGCCTTATTGACCGCTGCTGTACTTTGTTTCGCCACTTTTAAATCACCAGTGACGATAACTCCTAAATCTTTTTCCTGCTTTACGCTTGCTAACTCCTTCTCTGACATACTATACGCAAAATTACCGTTACGCGAACCTATATGTAAAATTTTGCCCTTATCGACGTTAAATCTCATTTGCCATGTGACTGACCAATCAACGATTTCATTCATAGTTTCCTGGATTTTACCTCTATCTTCGTCATTAATCGCCCTACCACCCAACTTCGTGTCATCCGCAGACTTTGAAACTGTACTGACTAGGCCGACATCTAAATCGTTAATATATATAAGAAAAAGCAAGGGGCCCAATAAAGAACCCTGAGGAACGCCGCTCGCTACATTAGCCCAAGACGACTCCGCTCCATCGACGATCACCCTGTTTTCTACCTCGCAACCACTCTTCTATCCAATTTATTACTACACCCCTGATTCCATGAGCCTTAGTTTTTTCAATGAGTCTTTTGTGCGGTACGGTGTCAAACGCTTTTTGAAAATCTAAATACACTACATCAACCGCCCGATGACTTATCCTCTCCTTACTTTGCATGTCTCTAACTCTTTTCTTGCATGTTTGTAGTTTGCATGGTATGACAGTGAGTTAAGACTGTGTTTGCATGGTTTGTAAGCGTTCTTATTTACTTCTTTTCATCTTTCACCCCTCTCCTATTCTCTCCGACTATTTTTCTGACTTGTCGGCAGTGGCCGGCGGATGATGATGGTGAGACACTTTTCCTCTTTTTCTGAATGAATGTTAACCCATGAGTGATAGGTGTTGCTCTTACTTAACCCCTTATTCTCTTCTCTTCTCTTAACCCGCTACTCTTTCCTTTCTCTCGGGCTAACCTTAGAGTGGATCTTAGGGTCTTTGTTAGCCTTAGCTTCTGTAGATCTGTAGATCTGTAAACGTCAACCACGCTTTGAAAAAATTCTAAAAGATTAGTTAAGCAAGATGATTTGTTTCGCCTAAAACCGTGCTGCGTATTTCTAACCAAGTTATGCAATTCTAAGTGTTCGACTATACGGTCTCTAATTATTGATTCCAGTAGCTTTCTTACAACAGACGTTAAACTGATTAGCCTATAATTTCCCGCCGCACCTTTATCGCCTTTCTTAAAGATAGGTGTTACATTTGCTAACTTGAAATTATCTGGTACGCACCCCTCAGAAATAGACGCATTAAAAATCTTTGTTAGCGGCACAACAATGCTTTCTTTTAATTCTTTTAGTTGTATGGGATATATGGAATCCGGCCCCGGTGATTTACGCATTTTCATTTTATCAATACAGCGCATTACCTCCCTTTCACTAACCACAATATTATCCAAAATATTACCATTATCAAAAGGTATTATGTCTATGACCGTAGGGATATTCGTTACATCTTCTATAGTAAAAACTGACGTAAAAAAGTCGTGTAGCAAGGTAGCCATTTGCTTGTTTTCAGAAACTAGCTCTCCGTTAACATTTTTCAGCGGCCCGCTTTTAGAGTTGAAGGGGTTAAGGTAGGCCCGAGATTAGTAGATGGGGAGGGATTTAGAGTAGTTAAGGGTGGAGCTAGGCCACGTACGTTAGGTGACAGGAACCCCCCCCCCCCCGCTATCGTAGTTTCGAACCCTTTCGCCCAGTTGGATAGGGCTGTGAACGAGGGGGGAAGAGATTTTAATTGGGGACTCCTTAGTGCGTCATATGGATAAGGAGTTCGTTAAACGGAATCCAACCAAGAGGAAGAGGGTCTGTCTATCAAGGGCCAGGGTTGACAGAATTAGAGACGAAGTAGATAGGATTGATGTTGCCTCCCGTCACTCGATGTTGGTGACGATGGTAGGGGGCAACGACTCGTATAAGCCCGATGCGAGAGTACCTGACAGTTTGGAGAGATAAAGGGGTTAATTAGGTCCCTGAAGGCAAGGTCAGAAAGGTTTTTAGTTCTAAGTATTACCCCTAGGCACGGTTTAGGTCTTAGGATTACGTCAAAAACAATATTTTTGAACACTAAGATAGGAGAGATTTTGCTCAGGAAAATGTACCCTTCGTAAAACTGTGGTCAGAGTTTAGTGATCCTAGCCTTTTTATAAAAGATGGGGGTGCATTTCAATGAAGTGGGGAATGCTAGACTTGGTAGGTTAATCGATGAGAACGTTCGAAATCTGTATAGGTTGAACCCTCTTTAAACATTGTGGGTCCGGGAAAAGCCGGCCCGACGTGAAAAATAGTTTAAAACTCCTATCCGTGGTAAATAACTTAAACGTCTTTTATTGTAACGCGCGTAGTATTGGAAATTAACGAATTTAAGGCGATAACTTATTCCGGGAACTACGATATAGTTGCTATCACTGAAACGTGGTTAAATACCGTGACTCGGGACTTGTTGGGGGAACTTGATATAGCGGGTTTTAACGTTTTACTCATGAGAGGTTACATAAGATTGGTGGCGGCTTTTGTTGTACATCCGTAATTCCCTTAGGGCTATCGAGGTTAAGATAGATTTTCCGGCAGCATTAATGCGATATGCGTTGAAGTTAGGGCACGTAGTATTAGCTTTAATTTTGTTGTTTATAGACCTCCCGTTCAACCCCTCGATACCGATACTAGATTTTATACACTTCTTGGTAACTTCATTAATAATCGGGATAGTATAGTTGTCAGAGACTTTAACTGCCCTAACGTTAATTATGACTTTTACTGGTAATGATGAGGATTTGAGACAGAGTTCATGGAAAATAATTTTTTACGACAGATGGTTACCGAACCAACGCGCGGTGACAAGATTTTTGACATGGTGGTGACGAACGACGAAAATATAGTCGAAGGTTTGGAAGTTGGCGAAAGTTTTGGATGTAGTGATCACCAAATTATTAGGCTTAAGCTATTGATAGAAAACAGTAAGGATGGTAACGTAATAGAAGTCCCTGATTTTCATAGGGCTAATTTTGATAGTTTTGCGGAGAGGATGAGAGTAGTGGACTGGGATAATTTATGGGTAATGACGCAAATTTTCATTGGGAGGCGTTTAAAGAAAGTTTTTTGAATATCGAAAAGGAGTTTATTCCGCGTAGGCCCAAGCGCGCGAGAAATCATGGTTGGCCTAAGTGGTGGACTAGGGAAATAGGCGAGTTCATAAACGAGCGTAACAGAAAGTATAGACTTATTAAGCGCAATGGCACGGTAGCTAACTTTAATAGATATATCGAGCTTAGATGTCAGGTTAAAATATCTGTTAGGAATGTTAAGCATAATTTTGAGATACTTGTAGCTGCGGATAGTAAACATAATCCGAAAAACGTTTTTGACTACGTCAATAATCGTAAGCCGATAAAAGATAACATAGGTCCTCCAGTGAACGCTAACGGCGTTTTGGCTTCCGACGCTCAGGCGATGACGGGTATTTTTAACAACTTTTTTGCGGCAGTTTTTACTGTAGATGTAAATAATGTTCCCCGACGTGGACGATATCGTTCCATTTAGTAGTGAGACTATTTTGAATGAAATAACTGTTTACGAGGGTGAGATTGCGCATTATATCGATAAGCTAAAAGTTAGCAAGGCTCCAGGCCCTGACGCGCTTTATCCTAGACATTTGAAAGATTTGAAAGACGTTATTGTAGACCCATTAACAAAAATTTTTAATAAGTGATTGGAAGCGGAGCTTATTCCTGAAGACTTCAAATTAGCTAACGTTACGCCCATTTTTGAAAAAGGAGAAGCACAGTAGCTAGCAGTTATAGTCCTATTAGCTTAACGTCAATTGTCGGTAAACTTTTGGAATCTGTAGTTAGGGATCGTATCGTCGATCACTTAGAAAGTCGCGATTTGATTAATAGTAGTCAGCATGGGTTTCAACGCCATAAATCTTGTTTAACTAATTTGTTAGTTTTATAACGAAATAGTGCGTGAATACGATAGGCATAGAGAGGCTGACGTTATTTATTTAGACTTTAAAAAAGCGTTCGATACAGTTCTGCATAAAAGATTAATTGTGAAGGTTAAAGCGCATGGTATATGTGGTCAGGTAGCCAACTGGTTAGAGGAATGGCTTTGTGCCAGGAAACAAGAGAGTCGTTGTTAATGGTAGGGAATTGGGGTGGCTGGATGTAGGTAGCGGTGTCCCTCAGGGATCAGTGTTAGGCCCATTGCTATTTGTAATCTACATTAACGACATAGACGTAGGCTTGACCAGTAACGTGTCAAAATTCGCGGACGATACTAAAATAGGAGGTAAAGTTCTTAACGTGGACGATAGAAATAGGTTCCAAGACGATGTAAATAGGATTATGGAGTGGACAGATAAGTGGCGGATGCAATTTAACGTAGACAAATGTAAAGTTTTGCATATAGGTTATCATAACACCTACACGATGGACAATACACTGTTAGCGAGCGTTAACGAGGAAGTTAGATATGCATACGCGTATCTAAGGATTTAAAAGTTAAGAACAGTGCCTGGAGTCTTGCGCAAAAGCTAATAGGATATTAGGCTTCATACCACGTAATTTCGAATTTAAATCGAAGAATATTATTTTGCCCCTTTACAATCCTTAGTCAGGCCCCACTTAGAATATGCCATTCAGTTTCGGTGCCCGTATATACGTGAGGATATTGATAGGTTGGAAAGGGTTCAGCGACGCGCCACGAAACTAATTCCGTCACTACGTAACAAGTCTTACGAAGATAGGATTAAAGAGGTAGACTTGCATTCACTCGAGACGGAGATTAAGGGGGAAGCTTATTGAAGTTTTCAAAATCGTTAATAAAATCGATAACGTAAATTTTGACAAACTGTTCACTTTCGATAATAGCAATACTCGTAATAACGGATTTAAATTACGTGGTAGGCGTTTCATTAGTAACATCGCTAAAAACTTTACGTTTAAAGTAATTGGTAAATGGAATAACTTCCCGCGTCCGTCGTGAACTCTACCAGCGTTAATGTTTAAAAACCGTTTAGATAGGCATTTTAAAAATATTAACGTCGTTTAAAATAAAATAATTAGCAAAAGGAGCTCTGGGGGTGATAGTCGAGGTTTGAGTCTGTTGATGATTGATGCCAGTGTGTGATATGCCAGCGTTAAATTTATATTATTGAAAAAAATAAATAAATAAATAAAAAGTAGACTAACACGAACTTAGATGTAGCTCGTAGCGTAAACTGACCCACTTTTTTATACTCTTCATACTTTTTTCTTTTCTCATCCTCTCTTTATTTGCATGTCTGTAGTTTGCATGGTATGACAGTTTCTCTTTGAGTTAAGACTGTGTTTGCATGGTTTGTAAGCGTTCTTATTTTACTACGTTTCATCTTTCACCCCTTTCCTATTCTCTTCGACTATTTTTCCGACTTGTCGGCAGTTGCCGGTGGATGATGATGGTGAGTCTTTCTTTCTCTTTTTTTGAGTGAATGTTAACCCACAAATGATAGGTTTTGCTACTTACTTAACCTCTTATTCTCTTCTTTTAACTCCCTATTCACTTCTTTTAACCCCTACTCTCTTCTTTCTCTCGGGCTAACCTTAGAGTGGATCTTAGGGTCTTTGTTAGCCTTAGCTTCTGTAGATTTGTAGATCTTCCTCAATGTTTATGACCTCCAATCTTTCAAATATAGTGTGTCTAGGTATCTCGAAAACCAGGGATCTTGATTTTGGCTCTCTTCTTCTATGGGAGGAGCGCGTTTTCGGGCGGTCGCCCCTGGCCCTCCTTCGTGCATTAAAAAATATATTAGTTTTTAAAAATTTATTTTTAAAATTATTTTCTAATTATAAAATTTTTAAATACAAAACTTTTACCTAAAAAAATGCTGTTTAATAAAACTGAAATGTAGAGAAAAACTTTAAATACCCAATATGTTATGTCAACTTTCTAACACCGCGTGGTTTAGTGGAATAAAAAAGACCCTGCACATTCCGTAGGAGCTCTCGCTGTTGTCCGTTCGTTCCAAACCAGGAAGTGGAAAAAAATTATACTGTATATTTTTCTTTGCATATAATGTTCTTAATTAAATATGAAAGTTAAGTTAGTCAAATAAATTCTAGTATAAAAAAGACTAAATTTCAGATCAGAGAATTTAGTTATAAGAAGGTAAAAGGACAAGAGGAAGCCTGAAAGACCTTTCACTCCACTCGGAGAGGTTCCTGTTATTAAACTGGTAAATTAGGCTTCATATGGCATGTTGAAACGGGCATTTGGTGACGTTCGAAAGTTGGGCACTTCCTGTGTACATTTCAAATACTTCGTAATTTGAAAGTATATTTAATGCCAGATATACGCTCGGATTTGGAAGTAGATGAAACGTACATTCTTTTAGTGTACAGAAAACGAGACCGTAAGCATGGAAGCGATAGAAAGGACTTTTACGTCTAAGACAGAGAAAACGAAAGATGAAGACTACTGATCACAAGTGAAATCCCAAACTTTAGAAATGAAAGGGAAACAAACTGGATTGAGAGAGGAGTAGATTTTGTACACTCCTACTTCGGTATGGCAAGGACTATGAAAACGAAGATGAAAAATACTCAGAATACAAGTCCCAAAACTATTTAACGTGCTGCCGAAAGAACTGAGGAACTTCCAGCACACCAACTAAAATACATTCAAGAGCCAATTAGACAGGTTCTTGTGCACTATGCAAGGTCCCTGACCAATCACGTGTAACTAGCTAGCTACGATGTCAGAATGAGAGTAGAAAGCAACTCTCTTCTCCATGATATCCCTCGAATGAGGCTAATAAATCATCAGCAGAGCTGAATAAAAACTTATTTAATATATTTGTGGAATACATAATGTTAGAGTAGCAATTAAGGTAAACAATTAGTTTTAATTAAACTACATATTAACACTATATTAACGATTATATTAACACTACATATTCCAAAAATCTTTTCAAAAATTAAGATGTTCGCAGTGTGAATGAACGAAATGGTGGCATAACATGAATTAATAATAAAAGTAATTTTTTTATTATTCTTAAAGGCTATCTGCAGAAAATTAAAAATAAAAGCAAAAAAAAAGTTTAGGAAACTAGAAAGTCAAAGCAAAGATTTCATAAAAATCACACGCTGATATACAATTTAATATTATTATTATTATTATTATTATTCCAAATTTTCTCTCCTAATAGTTCTAGAGCAGTGGTTCCTAACCTTTTTTAGGCCAACGCCCCCTTATGTCCATCAATATTTACTGATGTGATGCCCACTCATAAAGATGATAATATAACAGGATAAGTGATTTATTAATAGAAGGTAATTTTAGTTTCCTAGCGCCCCCCTAAGATTCTCAAATGCCAACTGGGGGGCGGTGGCGCCCACGTTGGGAACCACTGTTCTAGCGTTTTAAAAAATTACAAAATTAATAAAAAAGCTATTATTAAAATAGGAGAAATTATAATATTTGTTAACACGTGAAAATAGACAAAAAATAACCAAAATTGTGACTTGGCCAAAAAAAACGTTCAGAGTTCTATTTTTGGCGGATTTGAAAATGAAATTGGGAAATAATATATATATATATATATATATATATATATATATATTCGTCTCCACGTTGTTGGGCAACATCTCAAGCACATTTTACTCTCATTTCCATATTTAAATCAATATATATATATATATATAGGGTGGCCCCCAAAAAAACGTCCCGAAGTTTAAAGTGCAATAACTTCCAAAATATACACTACAATCACAAATTTGAAATCCGAATAAATTCAGTCTATTGACAAGCTGCTATAAAATTTTCAGAATTCTGCATGCAATACTTTTTTTGAAAATGAAGGAAACAATAAGGTACACTCAAATAATCAAATAAACAAATATCATAAAACAAAAAATTTACATAGTAGTTGGCAACTATTCTTGTCACGGAAGTTGGGGAGGAGTTAGGCTAAGCTAAGCTAGTTTCTGCAGAAATATCAAAGGGTGTGCTTAGGCTACTGTTAATCTTGAATAGTTTTCAACCCCTCTAACTATGGTTTTAATTAAGCAAAGATGATAAGGTGACAATTGAAAGATGTTTTATAGAGAAAGGATGGACTGGGGCAAGAATTGTGAAGGAATTTCCTGGAACAAATTGGAATAAGAGATCAGTGAAAAGATTAATAAAGAAACTTAAAGAAATTGGGTCAACTGAAAGGAAATCTGGAAGTGGCAGACCTAAAAGTGTTTCCACACAAGAAAATATTGACTATGTCCAAACCGTTAGTTTATCTCAAGAAGATCGACCGGGCGAAAAACCAGCGAAAAATTGCAAGAAATTTGAAGAGTAGTCGTAGTTCTGTTCAAAGAATGCAGAGAGCTTTAGAACTTAAGGCAGGTAAAAGAATCCGTGTCTCAAGATGTGACAGCAATGTTAGACAAAAAAGGAAAACTCGCTGTAGAAAGTTGCTAAACAAATTTTCAGTGCGTGATGTTAAAAAAATTGTTTTCACGGATGGAAAAGGTTTTACTATTGAAATTGCGCGAAACCACCAAAACGATGTTGTTTACGGTGTGTGTAAAAGAGATATTCCTCCGTCGAGGCTTTACCATCATACATGTCGGTTTTCAAAAAAATCATAGTTTTAGCTGGTGTATCATGGAACGGAAAGGCTAATATTCATTTCATTGATGAAAGTAACAAAAAAGTGAACTCAGAAACTTATGTTAATCTTTTGGAACAAAATCTTTTGCCAGATTGTCGGCGTCTGTATCCTGATAATGATTTCATATTCCAGCAAGATGGAGCTACCGCTCATACGAGCAAGTACACCCAGGACTATCTCCAACAGAATGTGGCCAATTTTATTGGGAAATATGACTGGCCACCTCAGGATGCGGAACGAGAACCCAACGCGTTTTGCATTCCACCAACCACTTTCTCCAACCACCTCCCATTCGAAAGTGGTGTATATACGAGTAATCATGATATATATATATATATATATATATATATATATATATATATATACACACACATACACTATTTAATCTTTATATTTAAATTGAATTGCTGGGAGACTGTATTTCAAAAATAAAAGTTTTTCAGCTTTGGCTCCTTTCAGCCTATTCCTTTTTTCTTCGTAGATAATCCCTGCTCCACTAAATAATTGTTCACTAGGAACACTTGAGGGAGGACATCCAAGGTATGTCCGAGCCACTTTGCTCAAATTTTTGTATTTCTTTTGATTTGACCTCCATCAAGCCAAAGCATCATCTTGTCCAATCTTTTTCTCTTTGTGATATTTCTCGATCATTTTTTGTGAATCTCTCTGCTTGACTCAGTTTCGGTCTCGTCATCACTACTGGAAGCCACGATCAGCTTCAGAATCACCACTTCGAGGTTGCAGCACATTTTTCACGGAAACGACGAGGGGAATAACCTCAGATCTGGAAGAGGTGGAAGTACTCAATCTTTTTGTGATATAATCGAATGGTTCCAGCACAGCCACACATTTTCACAAGAATGTGAAGCCGACGTTAGTGAGTTGTTGCATTTTGGAGTTAGCAGCGCAATATAGACTCAGTGGTTCTTTCAACTTCAGTGTACTCTGCATCATGTGTTCCACCGTGTGACGACATCATGAATGACTGTAAGTTCAGGTTGATCTAAGCGTTTCTGAATTTTTTTAACTCATCCTGCACCATCGTAGAATGGTTGAATTGAGTAGCGATGGATCGAAGTTTAGCTAACAAGTCACCGAGAGTTTTTGTGATGATAATCAACTTTTGATTACAAGTTGCAGTTTATGAACAGTGCAATCGATATTGTGGACGCCAGTGAGAAACAAAGCTTTTATTATGTTTGCTCCTGTCGCGCATTACACAATGGATAGATGAATGGGCAATATCCCACTTCTGTAGCATCTGCTCAAATTTTTCTGACAGGTATTCTCCAATGTGGCGATCTTCAAGTGGCATTACACTGAGCACTAAAGTGGTTCTCTTGAAGTCTTGATTCACTACATGGCATGTCAAGGAGAGTAAAGACACTCCAGCAGACGTGTCTGACCATGCATCCGTTGTCAATGATACTTTCGAATCTTTTAGAGGCTCAAGAATTTTGAGCACTTTCTTTGAAACAGTCATAGATATCGTTGCATACAAGATCAGTGTAGAACTGACGCTGTTTCATTTTATACTGTGGAGCTATTTCAGTCATGAGTCTTATGAAACCTAAGTCCTCAACGTAACTGAATGGCAAGTCATCCATTATTATCATTTCGGCTATGCGATAGTCCAGTGATTTTGATTTGGAATGATTCACATCCCAAATTTTGACTTTTTCGAAGCAACTTTCAATCGTCTGATTCTTTTCTTTCACTGCACACTAGGGTGTATCATGCTCATTGAAGCGCGAATTTCAAGATTGGCAGTATGTATTCCTATGTAAAATTAAATTTTAGGAGAGGTTTGTTTTCTTGAACATTTGCTAAAAATCACGTTTAAGTGTTCAAATTTCCACTTTTTCGTTTTCTGGTTATGTACAGAACAGCTGTGCAGGACATACACTGTAGTACAAATGTAACAGACCGGTTTCTTACCAAACAAAACCATTGTAACAGCTGTTATAGGCTACTAGAGTTTCACTGTGATAATTTTCTGTTTCAGATACAAAGCTTGGTGAAGATTGTGTAGCCACCATGGCTAAGCAAGGACGAAAGACCAGAAAAAGTTGTGGTTCAAAGATGAGTGATCTGGTGGGTCCAGGCAAGCAGTTATTTCCCACAGAAGTTCCAATCTGGAGAGCTGTGTTTCAGCGAGGAATCCTCCTCCAGGAAGAGAAGCTGCTTCTGGATGATATGAAGAGAGCTCAATACCCTCTGCAAGATTTAGCTAAGGACTTGGCATCACTGGTACTGGCGCAGTGGCGCAAAAGCAATGTCAAGTTCACTCCTCCTGTGGTCATTCAAGAGAGATCCATTGCCAGGAAGATTCTTGTCAGGCGGAATGAAATGATTGACCTAGTGAATGGCAGAGTGAAGGCTGCAAAGAGAGAGAAGAAAATATCTGAACTTGATACATTGTTTGACATAACAACCTGCAGACATGATATCACTCTCTGTGGAACTGAAGCATCTGGCTGCTCTGGCTTTGCTGCTAGAGTTCATGTCAACTGTGACTGTCCTCTGCCTCAGAATATTCCAAAGCTAAAGCTAGAGTGGCTCCATTACCAGAGGATCAAAACCTCAGAAGTTTCTGGCTTCCGAATGGCATCTGTTGATGGGAAGGAAACAGTGAAGCAGGTGAAGGCTGCTAAGAGGAAGGAGGAAGAACAGGAGGCAGCTGAGAAGAGAAACAGAAAAGATGATGAAGAAAAGGAGCTACTGCTTACAGCTGATGATGGTGATGATGATAAAGATGAGGTGACTTCCTTGCAAGAGTCTCCAGGCACAGATTTTTCCAGTACTGCACCAGGAACAAGCTCCAGTGTCAACACTGACAAAGTCTCCACCTCTGTCAGGAGGAACTACATGGATATCTCAAGCACTGCTGCGGCTGCAGTCAGGTTCAAGGTGGCAAACACTCCTGCAGCAGCCATTGCAACTGGTTTCTTGCAAGATTTCATCAAAGCTTGCCAGCTATCTGCTGATAAGGCATATCTAGCTGTTCACAGGATGAGGATGTGGAGGGGCAAGGAGTCTGTAATAGGTGCCTCGGTGGAGGCCATGGAGAAAAGGACAGAGGGAGAGGAGATCAAAGGAATTTTCTTTGATGGAAAACAAGATAAGAAGACAAAGATCGTGAGGTACATTGAAGAAACTTGCCGCTTCCATCCTGATATTACAACTGAAGAGCACTATAGTGTTAGGTGGGAACCTGAGGGGAAGTATCTCTTCCATTGTACACCAGAAGAACCTGAAGGAAATGAGAAACCTGCACTGAAGATAGCTCAGGCTCTGTTTGAGTGGATTAGTGCTTATGGTGCTAAAGATACTATTGTGGTCCTTGGTGGTGACTCCACCAACACAAACACAGGACCTGATGGAGGAGCCATCACCCACTTGGAGAGACTGCTAGGTCACAAGTGTCACTGGCTGATATGCCATTTGCATATTAATGAACTCAGCCTCAGGCACATGATCATCAAGCTTGATGGTCCCTACACGCACAAGTCTGGGTTCAGTGGCCCAATAGGAAAACATTTGAAGAAGATCAATAACATACCTGTCAACTTTAGCTTGAAGGCTCTGCCAGGAGAAGAAGATATAATTGAACTGCCAGAAGATATTGTACAGAACCTTAGCAGTGACCAGAAGAACTGCTACCTACTGATCAAAGCTCTCAAGACAGGAGATTTGAGCAAGGAAGTTGCTGGTCTGAAGTGTGGCCCACTGAATCAGTCACGCTGGCTGACTACAGGTGAGGCTCTGTTGATGCTGTGGGTAATGCAGCATGGTTTGAAGGGGGAGGTGTTGAAGAAGCTGGAGATGCTGCTGAAGTTCTGCCTCGACTTCTACTTCAAGATGTATTTTGAGATCAAGGTGAAGCAACACATGAGGTATGGACTTCACCATATTATGACCGCTCTGGGACTGCAGAGAAGCCAGACCTCTGAAGTCAGGAACATAATCACTCATGTGATAGTTCGTGGAGCATATCATGCTCCATGACTCCAGATTTGAAAAAATTTACTGGAGCACAGCTCTGAATTTACTTTTTTTCCCCTTACACCACTAGATAGGTTAATGATAGTAAACTCTTGAATTGACGACATACCAATTACAAATTGTTTTAGCTAAACATAATAATACAATAATGTACAGTTTATAACTCGCCTTAAGTTTATTTATTCATTGCAGCAGCAAAAGTGGACGATGTTAGACCTGGCATGTAGGCATTTGTTGTGAATTTACCGCCATGTATGCTTGGCCACTGATCAATGGCTTTCTGTGTGATCATTACAGCAGATCTAGTGCCTGGAGCTGGACCCTCCTTCACAATTCTGCACAGCTTAGTCAAATGAGATGGCTTAATGGATCCTTTGTGTTCAACAATGTAACCAAGAATGGAGAATGTCCCTTCAGCTGGTGCTTCACTCCAGGTAGTTGATCCATCTTTATCAAAATGCTTTAATCTCTCTGTGATTCCTTTCCACAGCTGTTCTATATATTCTGTCAGCCAATTTATCACTGAGTCTTTTGTAAAACTACTTTCAGATCTGGTTCTGGATGGTGTAGCAACTTCAGCAACCTGGTAGTAATCAGAACGTTTCTTGATGTATTTGTAAACTTCATTTAGGATGTAATCCTCAGCTGTTAGTTCCTTTTGCTGCCCTGTGGTATCGTGCTTAAATTCAGAAACTACATCATTTGCATTTCCTCCATTAGCTAATTTGGAAATTGTTTCCATCACTCTTAACATAACAGTTTTCCCTCCTTCTTTATAAAATATATTTTCTACAAATTCTGCACTAACTGTGGTTTTTTGAGCTACTTGCAACATAATCTTTGTTACATAGGAAATCAATACATAGAACTTGGCACTAATTTCTTTCTCTTGTGGATGATCAAAAAACACACAATTTTCCACAAATCTGTCAAATTGATCAAATTCGTAATTAACCATGCGAGTATCAGATTTGAGTTTTGGTCTCTTAAAACCAATGATATTGTCAAGAACCATATTGGTATAGTCAAGGCCTGATCTCAGATTTGAAGAGTGATTCTGAATAAAGTCTAAAAGCTCACTTAGTTTACAAATTTTCTTCAATGCATCAACGTGGGCTCTGTTCACAAGATGCATTAAGTCCCATCGAAATTTGAAATTTTCTCCAAACAACTTTTTCATTTCGTTTTTAAATGGCTCGTTGTCCTTACAAAAAGCCCCATCTCCAACCATTCCAGATACCTTGGATTTAATTGCTTCTTCAGATAGTTTCAAGTGAATTAGGAGACTTCAACACATCAAAAATTTCATTGGCCAAATAAACTCCTGATTTGCTGCGTACTAAATTTATCCCAGCAAGTTTTACAGTCTTATCTTCTTCACTCATAACTAATACAACTAGCATGCTTAATCCCAAAATTGTTCCAATGTCAGCTGTTATTGTTACTGAAGTTTGTTCTAAGAACCACTTTACAGTTTGTTCTTTAAGTTGATTATCTAATAGCTCACAAATTGTCTCGCACGCATGTGTGCTATGATTCAAATTTCCAACCTCACAACCTGACCTATGTAATACAGCTAGAAGTACTGGATATAGAGCCCATGCAGTGTTTGTTTTCATTATGTAGTATAAGATGTTGCCACATAAGTCTTCTATGCGTTTAGTAGTGTTCCGAGAAGATGTTTTCATCACTTCATAAACAGCAGCTCTT
Source organism: Bathynomus jamesi (assembly GCA_023014485.1). Taxonomy (NCBI): domain Eukaryota; kingdom Metazoa; phylum Arthropoda; class Malacostraca; order Isopoda; family Cirolanidae; genus Bathynomus; species Bathynomus jamesi. Next base: position 832,483 of record JAJOZX010000317.1, on the reverse strand, counting down.
TGATGATGCTGAAGTTTAATTAAATGTCTCTTCAGGTGGGTTTTCAGATTTCTAAACCATCTCTCTTGATTTTCTCCTTGTTTGCATACATAGGTTAAATCTTTAACATTGAAGTAACCTTTTATGTTAGAATGTTTGTCTGAAGCACATGCTTTGGGGTCTGTGCAAGCTATGCAATATAATGTAAACATTTTATCATCAGAAGCATCATCAATATCTTCTTGATTATCATCATCTTCATCCTCAACAGCTATATCTACATCAGGCATATTAGTGTCACTATTTGCAATGTTTTCCATTATATCACTTGGTACTGAAAATGAATCATCAGCATGCCCTAGATCCATCTTTTCCACCAATTTGAATGTAGATTTGATCAAATCATTGTTCAGGATTTCTTGTATTGATTTACACTTGCTTAAATGGGCTATGGAAATGTCAAATTTGTTGCTTTTTGCTTTATTAGATTTGGATGCAACACTTGAACTTGAAGGCATATTTTGACTCTTCTCTTTATTAACCACAACAGCTTGGTGAGTTTCTTTTGTTAGGCGCAAAATTGCATTCAATGTCTTCTGGATTTGGGAATTTTCAAATTCCTCTAAAGCAGTTTTGTTAGTCTGATGCGCAGATTCCTCACTTACCTTTTGTTTCTTAGGTGGAGGAGAAGCACTTTCTTCAGTCTGTGAAACATCTAGTGAAAAAGTTTCATTTTCTAGATTAGCAGTTGATGAAGTTGGTTCATTTTTCTGAGGTCTAGCACTAGCACATTTTGTGAACAAACTAAATGACTGCTTTGCCGTATCTCTTTGCTGCACTTCATCCTGGTATTTCTTTACTGCAATATCTAAGCTGTGGGCCCAAACTCTGGGACCTCTTGTATTGTAACAAATATTTTTTTTGGAATTGAAATGTTCCTCCCAGTTTTGCTTTTTTGAATATTTGTTCTTGCATTGACCACAAAAGTAACCCCTTTTAACACCCTCACTTTTCTCTCCAACTTCATCAATATTAGGATCCATTATTGATTATTAGCTACCTGAAAAAATACAAAATAAGTAAAAGTTAGTAAATATAGTATGGTAAAAGTGAGTAAAAGTAAGTAAATATAGTACAATGAAAGTAAGTAAAAGTAAGTGCTTTAAACTTAGTAAAAGTAAGGAAGAGTAAGTAAAAGTAGGTAAGTAAAAGTAAGTTTAAACTTAACTAAACTTTTCAATTCTAGAGTCATGGTGGATTACTTAAAACCGCACAAGTAATTATCTGGCCAATTTATCAAACCTGGCCGAGATCAATGGAACATAGTCCAATCCTGATAATTTTATATTAAAAAAATATACGTTTTAATAAAATTTTAATTATCAAAACATTGAAGCTTAACAAAAAATAAAAATAATTGTTAAATATGGAATTACCAACTAAACTTAAAATAACTAAATTTGTAATTTAAAAAAATTGGTTTGTACAAGAACGTATACGCAAAAAAATTGCATAACGTCTAGCGGATGAACAAAACCCAAACCCAAATTTACTTTTTCTCATGGTCAAATTTACTGGAGCAATGCTCCCAAGATCCCAGGAATCTGGAGTCATGTCATGCTCACAGTGAGAACCTCATTGCCTCTCTCCTGTGCAGTGAGGATGAGGAGGGGAGGGCAGGGGGGGTGGTTGAGATGATCAAGAAGATCAGAGGTAAGTCTGAGTATGGAGATATGAGTCTGAGAACTCATAGAAACCCTAAACTGAATTTTGATGCCACTTCTCCAATTACTCTGATTAATTGGGATAAGGAGAAACTGTATGAGCCACTCTTCACTTGTAAGATGTCAAGAGGAGAAGTTGAGAAGCTTCTCAGGTCTCCACTTGAAGTTGAGAACTTCTCAGTTCACACTCAGAGCTGTGAAAGAGCAGTCCAGGAAGTTTCAGCTGCAGCTCATGCAGTGTATGGGCAAGAGAGAAGAGATGGTTTTGTTGGTGCTAGGATCAATCACATAGAATTGTTGCCAGTTTTCAAGTCAAAGCAAGACATTATGAACATGTTTTAGATCTCTACAAGACCTGCTAGACAAATGAAGATGATTTCAGAAGAAAAAATCTCAAAACATTCAGTTGACCATCATATTATTACAAGCTGGGGGTAGAGGAGGGACTTATGCAAATATTAAAGAAGAATTGCAATTGCAAAAAAAAGGTTGAACGTCAAAGCAGTTTGCGGAAAGGTGGGGACCGCTGCCATCACACTCAGTGATGCCGAAAAGAAAATAAATAAAAATTGGCGGAGGCGTTTCTAAAAAAAAGAAAATGCAAGACCAAGTAAGAACAAAAAGATTATGCCTGATGAAGAGAACAGCCGCGAAATTTGGTGTATAGGAGACTAAAAATCATACAATTCCTTAGTTTTGGGCCATTTTGGGTGATTTTGGTTATTTTTAGGGGTTATGAACCACTTTGGCTGATCTTAAATGGGTCCAAGCCTGCCCCTAGAAGTGCTTAAGGGTGTATGTGAACAATATGGAACATATGGAGGTCGTGTGAGGCTACCAAGGTTTTGAAATTGGCCAAAAATCCCATTTCTCGACAAAAAAATGCGATTTTGAACACTTAAATGCGATTTTTCGCAAAAGTTGCAGAAGACGAACCCCTCTTAAAATTCAATTTTACATAGGAATACATACTGCCAATCTTGAAATTCCAAGTTTTTCAATATTCGACCTGAGCATGATACACCCTACTGCATACTTCATTTCCTGTAGGGGTATAAGAGACACTTTTGATACCTTTTTCTTCTTTGACTGTTCATTAACTTCATTTTCACTTGATATCACTTCATTATATTCCTTCTTGTGCATTGAAAGCAGATGGTTTTTTAAGTTAGTGGTACTCCTTCCCTTTCGTGAATAGTTCTTATTACATATGAGACACTTCCCTACATCGTTTGACACTCTCAAGAAGTACTTCCACACTGCACTCGTAGTGCAGTGTAACGTTACAAAGGTAGCGACGGAGAGGTAGCGCAACACAACCACCCTCACCTCATGTCTGAACAGATCCTGAAGCTGGTGCTTTAGTTTAGTTTGTAACTTGGTAGTGAAGGTTGCCTAATTTCTAATAAAAAAAAAAGTGTTTTTTTAATCTTTTTTTTTATCAACAGTAATTATGCATCATCATTGCTTTATTAAATATAATTAAAATAATGCTTTTTTAGCCACCTAGCGTTCATCAATGTAAGTTATTACATAATGCATCTATCCATCCAGTCCAAGTAGCAATTCTAGACATGTCGCAATTAGGCCGTAGCAAACTTTTACTTTTTTGCACCCATGCGTGGAGGCATGATCTACAGAAGCTAAGGCTAACAAAGACCCTAAGATCCACTCTAAGGTTAGCCCGACCGAGGGAAAGAAGAAAGTAAGGAGTTAAAAGAAGAGAATATGGGGTTAAGTAAGTAGCAAAACCTATCACTCGTGGGTTAAAATTCATTCAGAAAAAGAGAAAGAAGGACACCATCATCATCCGCTGGCCACTGCCGACAAGTCGGAAAAATAGTCGAAGAGAATACTTCCAGCTGTTGCAGACCGGTCCTCCACTCCATAGGGAGGTAGAGGATGCAGCCCACTCTGCCGGAAAGGGGTGAAAGATGAAAACAAGTAAAATAAAACGCATTACAAACAATGCAACACATTCTTAACTCAAGGCAACACATACCTCCAGCAGCTGCAGACCGGTCCTCAACTCCATAGGGAGGTAGAGGATGCGGCCCACTCTGCCGGAAAGGGGTGGAAGATGAAAAGAAGTAAAATAAGAACGCATTACAAACCGTGCAACACATTCTTAACTCAAACACTGTCATAACATGCAAACTACAGACATGCAATGAAGAGTTACTAATATATATATATATATACTACTTCCGGTTCCGTACAAGTGAAGCTAAATACACTCTCTTTCGTACATTCTGCAGTAATATATACGGAGAGCAACTCTGGATGAATTATAAAAAAGGTTCTGGCAGAACTCTAAATTTGCTGTATAACAGGTCTTTTAGACTCCTACATAAATTACCTCCAGAGATGCTCAGCTTCGCAAATGTTTGCTACCCGCAATGTCCCGAGCTTCCCGGAGATAACAAGACGTGCTCAATACAGTCGAATGCAAAGAATTAAAAAATCAATTAACCTGATTATCCAAGCTATCCATGAGTCCTGCCGTTTGCCTTCTAAGCTATGGAATTCATGGTACGAAAACGTCTGTCTGTAGATCCACTTAACTGCGACATTACTGTATTATTTCTAATTAATTATATATATTTCTCTCCTTAGTATGTGAAGTGTCATTGTATTATTAATATTTGTCATATGGACTATGGTCTGTCAATAAACCTTTTCGTTTTCATTTCATTTTCATATGTGTGTGTAGCAACGGAGACGCCTTCAGATACTTTCGGGATTTCCACATACTATAGCGACAGAGACGCCTTCAGATATTTTCGTGATTTCCACACAACCACAACGGCCTTGAACGTCACACCTCGAATTCATTATAAGGACTCTTTGGCACGATGCCTCAATCGCATCTCACCTCACTCCTCGAAGGACCACGAATGACACGAGAGATCTCACCATACAACAAGTGTGCAGACCCCATTGACCTGATGTCATTTATCTAACTTTATATAAAGATCTTTATTACCTCGCGTGTTATTATAATATTAAAGTCATTATTCAAGTGCACATTTATACATTTCGACTGAACTTTCATTCAAACAATTGCAACCTTATTTGTTTCACTTAAATCTCGTTTATTTTCACATCGCACTGAACAACGACTTAACAGAAAGCTATCTCGTTTATTTTGTTTAATAAAAGAAGAAAACTCACTCGTTTAATTTCCTTAATTAACACGTAAACTGCGCGCGCGCCCAGTTACGAGTCGAGCCAAAAACACGGCTACGCAAAGAGATATCTCAGTTTAAACTTCAAGTTCAGCGGTTCTTAACCTTTTTCGTGTCATTTCCCCTTCCGACCAGTTCGCCCTACCCGATTTCAGCCTCCATTAGGATACGGAAAAAAGTAGCCTCGAAGACAAAATTTAATAACATTAACAGACTTATAATCCACACTAATTAATTATATGATCACCAAACAAAATTTCCCCCTGGGGGAAATTTCCCCCAGGTTAAAAAAATGCTGGTTTAAAATTTAAACTCGTGTGAAAATACAGAACTGCGCAGAAATGGTCAGAAGCGAGAGCCCGTGATATTACGGGTTGCGCAGCGTAAACGGGTTAACATTATTTGGTTTGAAAAGACCTGATGACCTCCAGTAACCAATAATCGTAATCATTAACATTCATTAACAATTTAACCTAATTAACTTAATTAACATTATTATACTGCCAACGAGGCACTATATATATATATATATATATATATATATATAGAGAGAGAGAGAGAGAGAGAGAGAGAGAGAGAGAGAGAGAGAGAGAGAGAGAGAGAGAGAGGATTAAAAAAGAAACAAGTTTTTAATTTTATTTTGTTTATTTATTTAATTTAGTGTATACATACTCAGAAATAAAGTACAGTAAATATGAAAGATCAATAAAAATTTGTTTATACCGAGTGTGTATAAAGTAACCCAAATGAAGAGACAAATCCAACTTGAATTATATTAACGCAAGTGAACATGGACAAGTAATATTTATTACATGTACTTTATAACAATTGTATATTCGATAGTAAGGTTTATAAGAGGTGTTGAAAATGTCCACCATCGACCTCTATACAGGCTTTTGCACGATGTATCACATTCAAATCAACCAGTTCAAATCAGATTTGTCTCTTCACTTGCGTTACTTTATACACACCCTGTAATTTGTTTATTTCAAATAATGGTATATTTTCAACAAATAACAAAAATGCAGTGACAAAATACTGTGTATATAAATAAAACTTATCATTGTCCGAAATATTAAGGAAAATATATTTTTAATTTTCTGAATTATAAGTTATAAAACATTGGAACAAACCGACCATTTGTTCACCCGTTATTTTGTATTAATTCCCTATTTGATCCTTCTTTTTTATCTTCCAAAACCGTAATTTGGTGGATGTTCATCTGAAGTTTCGTTTGAACCTTCATATAAATGTATGAAATTTTCCAAATTGTAGCCTCCTAAATCTTCATTAACTTTATATTTTCCATGTAAGCCTCCGTTTGAATCTCCGTTTGAGCCTCCGTTTGAGCCTCCGTTTGAGCCTCCGTTTGAGCCTCCGTTTGAGCCTCCGTTGGAATCTCCGTTTGAGCCTCCGTTGGAATCTCCGTTTGAGCCTCCGTTGGAATCTCCGTTTGAGCCTCCATTTGTACCTCCATTGGAACCAGTACCACCATTTGCAGCTTGCTCAAGTGCATCTTGAAGATGAATACCTCCTGGCAACAATGTATTGTCTCCCTCAACATATTCGACGAAGTAAACATTAGGTTTCTGACCAGGAGGAGCAGGAACCTTAATAACCTGAGAAGTATCGTTTCCCTTCTTACTGAGCACCAAAATTAAAGTCTTTTCCTGAGGAGGAGGAATGACAACTGGCTCACTGCCACCGTCATCATCTGCGGTACGGATGACAATGACGTTAAGATTGACTTTTGGGTCCGGGACCATTGTAGAAGTTTCCTCCCTACTCTCATCCGGTAGTTCTTCAAACACGAAAAGGTATCTAGCGTTAATTTTGGTACAGCCTCCATCCTCATCTGCTATTTCGTCAGAGGAACATTGTGGATGATCATTTGGATCAGGTCCAGGGGCAGAATCAGAATACAAACTGTCTGGAGATGGTGCTGGAGAAGTTGCGGGAGGCGAGGTGGGTGCAGGAGAAGTTGCGGGAGGCGAGGTGGGTGCAGGAGAAGTTGCGGGAGGCGAGGTGGGTGCAGGAGCAGGAGCAAAAGTAGGTACTGCGATTGACTGTTGTCCCAACATGACAGCAGTTTGTACATCATTATTTCTGAGTGCCCCATAATTAAATGATTGGGGATATGCAAATGAAACTACTGCAAAAGCGAGGAAAATCTGAAAATGCGATTATATAGAGTCAGATGCATGTACCACTTAACATTTTTCAACATTTATAACTTCTAAACAAAATGAAATATTCACATGCAAATAAATATGACTGATGTGAAATTTTTTTCAGTTTATGTTTATTTTAACGTTACCTTCAAACCTCCATTCTAAAGATATTAACTAAGTAATAACGATACGAACATAGTAACATCTCAAATGACTCTTTGGTAGAAAAGTAATATAACAAAAATATTTTTAATTCATGGTTTGTACAATCATATTAGTTTGACGATACACTAGTATTTAGTTATATCTCTATATTCGGCCAGCGTCCGTGGCTCAATGGGTAATACCATTTTCCTATAAGCGAAGTGAAGACACTGAGATCGGAATTTCGATGGTGCTGCTATATGAAAAGCCAGGGGTTATTGCAATGGGGCGCGTTCGTGTGCCCTAAGCATCCCCCCCCCCATTCCTCCCTCGCAAGGGGCTCCATGAGGGAACAGATTCTCTGCAGAAAAGCTTGCCTTCTCTCCCATCCAAACTGCTGTTTCCCCCACATTCCTTCGTCAAGGAATTGAGTAATTTAACGCAACCAGACGACAGGAGCTGCAGGAGTTTACTGGTGTTATTAAGTAACTAACTTTTTATATGGAATTATACCAGTCTTTCATCCTAAACTGTTTGGTAGAAAAAGGATGACAGAATAAATAAACTAGAAGAATATAACCAACTGAAACGCGCTCAATGAAAGAGTATCCGAATTAGAGCACGAAACAAAAAATTATAAAGCGACCTTAAACGGGAACTGAACTCCTACAAGGTTTCCCAAACGAAAACTCCAATGAAATCATCATAAGTGCAATTCGAGGAAAATTTTGTATAACATTCGTCAAAATGTCATACGGAAGTACATTAAGTTGGAAAAAATAATAATAATGACAATGACAAAAGAATTATAAAATTCAGATTAAGTGACCGACTTTGGAAATCTGAAATAAAAAGTGCAGAAATACAAATGAAACGAAATATATTCATTAGTGAATCACTTTGTGAATACCGAAAAGAAAAGAATTAATTTAGCATCATTTAATTTAAATTTGTATATAATTGTATAAAATAATCAAATATTGTGCTAGTTACTTCTGTAAATTTTCGCCCTTTGTTTATTATTACTACTACTATTACTATTATTATTATCATCGTTATTATTATTAGTAGTAATTACATCTGTTATTATTACTAATACTTCTTATCACTACTACTATTATTTACCATTTCACTTCCCTTATGTAATAAAGTTAATCCTATTAATTTTGCCCAAAAACGTTTCCATGCTTCTCAACGGCAAATTAACATAAGAATAATTTAATTATATTAATGTCATATCATCGCGTGATAAAATTGTATCCGAGATATTTCTTAATATCGGATGATATATCTAAATTGTACAAAAAAAATACTGAAAATATTAAAAAACTTTGTTTAATTTGTATTCTTTTTCCTGAATAAAGTTTTCAAAATTTCAATTTTAAATCATCTGTACAGTATATTCAGCCTGCCTGAGTACAAAGGGTTGACAGAAGTAAATAGACACCTTTGTTTTGTTCAAATTTTTTTATTTGATTATAAAAATTAATAAACAATAATAATTGAACCATTAATTGCAAAAGGGAAATGAACACGATTTTAATTATATTGATTCAATTAATTTGTCAATATTTGTTGACTTTTATATTCAAATAAAATTGTTTGGAAAAAAGGGGGTCTATTTACTTTTATCAACGCTATGTACGCTATGTGTGTGTGTGTGTGTGTGTGTTTCATAATTCTTTAATTAAAAATTTAGGAGCAAATGTAGTTTACGTCTCCCCGACGCGAAAGGACACAAACTACACTAGATCAAAGTTGGGGAACGTAAACTACACTAGGATCTTTAGGAGACATTTTTTGAATGAATCCATCAAATAAAACGTTAAAACTAACGAAAATATTACGACTTAACCTACCCAATCGTCAAAAAAAAAAAAAAAAAAAAAAATATATATATATATTGACGATTGGTTAGGTTAAGGGGTCTTTTCCGTTTGGGGGCTAGCAGCGAATTTTAATGAAAATCGGTATACAAATGTGGTTTTGGTCACTGATTTAAAAAATAACTCTTTTTTTGGAAAAATGAAAAACAAACATGTTAGAGCACTTTAAATAATTAATATGTGTTTAAACTAGCTTAAACTAGTTACAGAGGATTGTGTTAAATTTAGCCAGAGTCACAAACTGCTACTGTTATGAGAAAGTGCTCTAAGTGTGGGAAAGTGTGTTCCTTTGATAAAAATATCCAGTTCTTTCGTTGCCAAAAGCGTCGGTCAAACGATAAAAAGTGCAACTTTATGAAGAATACGTTTTTTGAAGGATCCCGGCAGATCTGTAAAAGTAGCAGAAAAAAAATCAAGAATTAATGCCCAGTTAGGTCAATTGAATGCCCGGCTAGGTCAATTGAATGCCCGGTTAGGTCAACTTACGCTTTGACGATTGGTTACGTTGTCATGATATTTTCGTTAAAACACATTAATTATTTAAAGTGCTCTAACATGTTTGTTTTTCATTTCTCCAAAAAAAGAAAGTTATTTTTGAAATCAGTGACCAAAACTACATTAGTATACCGATTTTCATTAAAACTCGCTGCTAGCCCACAAACGGAAAAGATCCAGGTTAAGTCGTAATATTTTCGTTAGTTTTAACGTTTTATTTGATTAGGTAGGTATACGCAGACAAAGTTGGGGAACGCAAACTACACTGGGATAATGCAGGGAACGTAAACTAAAATTTAATTTAGTTAATTCAATAAATAAATTGTATGTTTACTGTATTGGCTAAATTAGAAAGTTCAAACATATATATATATATATATATATATATTATATATATATACACACACTTTTCAACCTTTCAAATCTTATGTGTGATGATTCATCATTTCACGGAGGTCAAGCTTGTTTCCCCTTATATAACCTTTGGTTAGCTTCCGCCCGAATTGTTCATTCTGACGAAGGTCAAGCTTTTCACTCCACCTTAGACCTACAGTTTAACGTGGGTTCCGAACCACGCCCCACCAGCAGTCCAGCGTCTTAATCACTAGGCCACCCAGGGTACCCATTTATCTACCAACCACTTTCTTTAGTGTGGAAGGATGAATAGCTGGGTTTTGCTGCGCGCTAGCTGCTGTCACCGGGTCTCGAACCCGGGACCGATGGATTCGTCGTCAGCGACGCTAACCACTACACCACCGAGCGCAATTTATATATATATATATATATGTATGTGTGTGTGTGTGTGTGTGTGTGTGTGTGTTTCGTAACTCTTTAATTAAAAAATAGCTTAATTAGTTAAATAAATAATTTATATTTTAAAATAAACTGTACGATTAGTCTCACATACTTTAAAATATTTACTTTCAATTTGTACTTACATATTACATTTAATTACAAAAACTGAACTATACTCTTAAAAACCATTGGCTAGTTATGGGAAAGTATTTGATATACTTACAGGCAGTCGAAACATGATGAACATACTTTGTGAATAATGTTATTGGCAAAGAATGCCTTTATATATACTGCAACTATCCTCAGAGTGAACGGATATTCACTCCAAAACGAGTTATATATTTGAAAAGCTGTCTCGCTTTGTTGGGTTTCCATTAAAAAGCGCAAAATAAATATCTGATGAAAAATGCAGTTTAAATATCTACTTCTTTTTCTGGATCTTCTTCTTTCATTTGCTCTCCCTTCTTTTTTTTTTTATCGAATTTCTTGGGCTAACCTGGAGTAAATTTTAAGGTGTTTGTTAGCCTGTAAATTATTATAGATAATTATTATAGATAGATGCGCGAAATATAGATATAGATACATGCGTGAGCTTTATAGGTTTTAAAATTAAAGGTTCTTGGTTTTAAAGAATATATTACCCCTGTGTATAATTAAATATGGTACTTGTAGGTTATCTCGGGTCCGGACAAAAGCCCCCTAGGACAAAAGCCCCCTGGACAAATTGATGGGTAGGGCAAGTAAGGTGTCACATCTAATCTGAAGCATCAGTTCCACTTCAGTCACCGTGGTATTAAAGTTATGGGCTGTTAGTTTGAATCTACACGTCTGTCAGTTAACCATATATACACACATATATATATATATATATATATATATATATATATATATATATATATATTGCATATTCATAACTAACTATGGGTCTTTTCCGTGTGGGAAAGTGTGTTCCTTTAATAAAAATACCCAGTTCTTTCGTTGCCAAAAGCGTCCGTCAAACGGTAAAAAGTGCAACGTTACGAAGAATACATCTTTTGAAGGATCCCGGCAGATCTGTAAAAGTAGCAGAAAAAATCAAGAATTAATGCCCAGTTAGGTCAATTGAATGCCCGGTTAGGTAAATTGAATGCCCGGTTAGGTCAATTGAATGCCCGGTTAGGTCAACTGTACGCCCTTGACGATTGGTTAGGTTAAGTTATGATAACTTATTTTCGTTAAAAACACATTAATTATTTAAAGTGCTCTAACATGTTTGTTTTTCATTTCTCCAAAAAAAGAAAGCTATTTTTTAAATCAGTGACCAAAACTACATTAGTCTACCGATTTTCATTAAAATTCGCTGCTAGCCCCCAAACAGAAAAGATCCTAAAGCAGGACTGTTCGGAGGCCAATGTCCTAGGGGGCTTTTGTCCTAGAGGGCTTTTGTCCTACATTCAGGTTATCTACCCCCAACCAATTTTGACAGAATATTTTCGTTAAAACTAAGGAAAATATCACGACTTAACCTAACCAATTATCAAGGGCGTACAGTTGATCTATTAGTAAATAGTGAATACTACTGTATTCCAGAAACAAACAATGTTATAATTAATAATAGATCAACTGTACGCCCTTGATAATTGGTTAGGTTAAGTCGTGATATTTTTGTTAGTTTTAACAAAAATATTCTGTCAAAATTGGTGGTGGGCGGGGGGAGATAACCTACAAGTACCTTAAATATTGTAAAATGTTTAGTTACATGCTGAAAATGAAAGGCAGTTAGAATAAGATCAAAAATGGTCATATCAACCAGTTTAAACATGGGTATGGTATTTATACCAGAATTTTATATACAATAAATAATAGATTTCATAAAAGAACGGCCCAACGAGCCTTGTTAGGTAACACACACAAGCAGTGTACACACACACACACACCACACACACACACACACATATATATATATATATACACCTTTGCCCTTGGTTAATCTTTGGTTAGCTTCCGCCCGAATTGTTCATTCTGACGAAGGTCAACTTATCACTCCACCTTAGACTTACAGTTTAACGTGGAATTCGAACCACGCCCCATCAGCAGCCCAGCGTCTTAACCACTGGGCCACCTTGGGTACCCATTTATCTACCAACCACTTTCTTTTTTATTGTGTGGAAGGATGAACAGCTGGGGTTTGCTGGCGTCGGCTGCCGTCGGGTCTCGAACTCGGGGCCGATGGATTCGTAGTCAGCGACGCTAACCACTACACCACCGAGGCGCATATATATATATATATATATAATATATATATATATGATGAATAAAACCACGAAGGAAAGGAAACACAGATGGTGCTCAAGCGCTTTCGTCTAATGACATCCTCAGGAACACTGAAGTACAAAAAGAATTACAGCCTATATATAGGTTACAGAAAAAAAAAAAATATATAAAAATATATATATATATATACAATAAACGGAGAAACGAAATTAAAGGATTGTGGAAGGGGGCACACAAATTTATAAGGAAAAACTATCGATTTTTAGCACAAGATTAAGATTTGTTTCCAAACAATGTTATAGATAAAAAAATAAAATAAATATAATATATACAAATTTATACTGGAAATCTGCCCAAGTTTTAGCACTCTGCTCTTTTTGTATATAAAAATTGAACAATTATCGATTTTTAGCACAAGATTAAAAGATTTGTTTCCAAACAATGTTATAGATAAAAAAAATATATATATATATACAAATTTATACTGGAAATCTGCCCGGGTTTTAGCACACTGCCCTATTTTTTTGTATATAAAAATTGAAAAATAAAAGTTATTAGGGTGGCATACCAATTTTTTACCAAAGATTTAGCGTTCTACCTTTCTTATCTAAATCTGTTCTGAAGGAATTCAAAACAACAGGATCGAGTTGAAAAAGACCTTTGCTTATGTTGAAGTTATTTGTTAGTTGGATAATGGCAGACTCAAGAATGTTTCTATTAACAATGTTGCTAGAGTGGAATAAAATTGAAGCATTATTCCAATCAATACAGTGGGATAACTCTGACAAATGGACAAAAAGGGCACTGGACAATTATCCTGTTCTAACGGAATATTGATGCTGTTTTATACGTGTGTGCAAATCCTTTCCCGTCTGACCTATGTAAAAGGAATCACATTGTTTACAACCAATTTTATAGATAATGCCTGAATTATTGGTAGGGCTATTTTTTACTATGATATTTTTCACAATATTGTTATATGAAAATACTACATTAATATCCAAAAGTTTAAATACATTAGCAATGCCTAAAAAGCCCGGGAAAAATGGAAGTACTAAAATATTTTTTGACAAAGAACGAGTGTTATTATTGACGCGATAGAAAGTTCATTTTGCCTTGTTGAGACAAGATTCCATAAACGCAGATGGATAACACAGATCACTTCCAATACCGTTGATTTTTTCTAATTCGGCATCGATGTATTCCGGACTGGCGATCCTAAGGGCGCGGAGAAACATTGAAGAAAAAATGGCCTTCTTAGTGGGGGTGTCATGTCCCGAGTAAAAGTGTACGTAGGATAAATTGTTTGTTTTTTTCCGATAGATACTAAACTTAAAACCTGGGCTTTCCCTATGTACACGCACATCCAAAAATGGGATTGAATTGTCTTGTTCCACTTCTAAAGTAAACTTAATAGAGGGGACTTGATCATTTAACTGAAGGAAGAAGTTATCCAGGTCACGATTCATGGGCCAGATACACAAAAGTGCTAAAACCCGGGCAGATTTCCAGTATAAATTTGTATATATATATATTTTTTTTTATCTATAACATTGTTTGGAAACAAATCTTTTAATCTTGTGCTAAAAATCGATAATTGTTCAAGTTTTATATACAAAAAGAGCAGAATGCTAAAACTTGGGCAGATTTCCAGTATAAATTTGTATATATATATATTATTTTTTTTTATCTATAACATTGTTTGGAAACAAATCTTAATCTTGTGCTAAAAATCGATAGTTTTTCCTTATAAATTTGTGTGCCCCATTCCACAATCCTTTAATTTCGTTTCTCCGTTTATTGTATATATATATATATATATATATATATATATATTATTTTTTATTTTTTTGTAACTTATATATAGGCTGTAATTCTTTTTGTACTTCAGTGTTCCTGAGGATGTCATTAGACGAAAGCGCTTGAGCACCATCTGTGTTTCCTTTCCTTCGTGGTTTTATTCATCATAAATATTTTTCACGTGTTACTTTCGTGAAATAATTTTCATATATATATATATATATATATATAATGTAAAGAACGACGCTTGTGTAGAAGGGCGTCCGCACAAGATGGGGAGAGAGAACGAGCGAATGAAAAATGAGGCACCTCCCAGGAATCGAACCCGGGATCATCCAATTGCCGGTCGGATGATCTCGGGTTCGATTCCTGGGAGGTGCCTCATTTTTCATTTGTTCGTTCTCTCTCCCCATCTTGTGCAGACGCCCTTCTACACAAGCGTCGTTCTTTACATTAATTATACTGTGTGGTGTTTGCAGTTAAAATAAATAAATAAATATATATATACACACACCCACACACACGAGGTTTGTTCAAAATGTATCTGGACTGATGCGATTATAGAGAGAATATAGTTCTTACAGGGTTTGGGGTTTAATCTCCCTTAAAGTACGCTCCTTTTGAAGCGACACACTTTGCCAACGATCCTGCCACTGTTGAAAACATTTTCGAAAGCACTTTCTGGAATGGCCAAAAGCTGCTCCGTCGAATGTTTTTAATGGTCTCAGTATCATCGAATCGGTGTCCTTTCAGGGTTTTTTAACTTCGGAAACCAAAAAAATGTCGCATGGAGCCAAATCCGGCGATTATGGAGGCTGCTGTACTTGGGGGGGTAGCGCTTTTGGCTAAAAATTGCTGAACAAGTTGCTACGAGTGAAATGGCGCGTCATCGTGATGAAGTTTCCAGTCTCCGAACCCCCACTACTGTGGCCGTTTCCTCCAAACTGCTTTACATAGACGTCTCAAAACTTTAATGTAAAATTCTTTGTTGATTGTTTGTCCCTGTAGAGCATATTCACGAAGCAAACACCTTCATAGTCGGTACTCTCCGACATCGTAAGAAATCGCTGTGAAACAAAACACGTTTAACTTTATTGGCTCACCACAGTGGACTGACGCTAGGCAATGAAGTGCAACCCTATCAGTCAACTTGTCTCGACATGGAAAGACATGTTTAGCACAGTCATAACTCCAAGCGTGACCTTGTTCTAAAAATAAATACCCTGTCCGGATACTTTCTGAACAGATGTCGAATGTGTAATTGTATATGTACAGTATATCTCGTTCTCGAATCTCGTTGATGTTCCGTGTGTTGGTCTCTCTTCACACGAAGGTCAAACTGGTGGCCCCGCCTATAGGCCTGGCTTGGTGCAGGAGCGAGTTGCTTTCTTGCGCTCTCCATCGCACATAGCCAGGTACACCCGGCTCATCTGGTACCGTCCTGAGCCAGTCATCTAGTCTCCTCTTGAAGACTTCAACTTTTACCCTTGTAACGTTTCTGAGGTCCTTTGGAAGTTGGTTAAAAAGTCTTGGCCCCCTGACAACCAAGCTATTTTCGTTCAGTGTTGAAGAGGTCCCTTTTCGGGCTTTCAATTTGGGAACACTACACATCCTGCCTTTCCTATTTTCCAGTGTTGTTTGAATGGTAATTCGGTTTAGTTTGAGGTTTGGTACCAGTTTTTCGATCATTTTCCATACGTAGATTATGGTGTACCTCTCTCTTCTTCTTTCCACGGAGTATAGATTTAGTTTACGGAGTCTTTCCCAGTAGTTGAGTTCTTTGCAGTCATCAGTCTTTGCTGCGAAATGTCTCTGAGTTTCTTCGAGTCTATTGGTTTCTTCCTTTTATATGGGGACGTCAAGACTGAGCAGTATTGAAGTTTTGGTATAATCAGTGTTCTCAGCAGGGGAATCATTACTCTTCTGTCCCTTCTTTTGAACATTCTTAGTACCTGTCCCGCTAGCCGTTTGCACTTTTATCGCAAAATTTCTCACTGGTAATACTGAAAACACGTTTTGTTGTAATACTTATTCAGAAAAATGAACCTATTAAAATTAACCAGTCCATAACTTTCTCTCTAATTATACACTGTACAACAAATTTTCGGTTCAGAAAAGAAACGGGAATAACATTCGGTCATTCTTAATATTTCGAGTGTGCTGATTCCAAATCTGAAAATAGTTTTTTCTATCACGTCACGTTTTTTGTAATGACTGCTTAAAATTTTCATACCAAAAAATAAGAATATATTGATAAACAGATAGGCTTTATCATATGGAACAGTTTAATTATTGCTATTCTTCAACATATATGCAGAAAATTAACATAAAACTCTCGTATTATACTGTTTTCAACTCATTATTTGTATTTACGCTAGCATTTGTGTGATGCTTCTGGTTGGTCACGCTTTAAATTCCAGCAGAAATTGGCCAACATAGCTGGACTCCACTTCCCTTTGTATCGACTCTCCATTGTGGCTATATCCTGGTGGAATCTCTCCCCTTGTTCGTCGCTAACAGCAGATGCATTTTCCGGAAAGAATGAGAGATGTGAATGCAAAAAATGATTTTTCAATGACATCTTACATCCGAGACGTTGGTATGAGTTGATAAGTTGATCCACAAGTGCAGCATCGTTGTCGTATTTAGTCTTTCCTAGTAGACCGCTGCACACGTCTTTGAATGCACGTCAGGCTGCCAACTCAACCTCATCCATCACCGCTTCAAAGTGTTCGTCTAGCATGAGTTGGCAAACTTGAGGGCCGACGAATATGCTTTCTTTAATCTTGGCATCACTTATTTTTGGGAATTTTTCCTTTAGATATTTGAAGGCAGGTTTATCCTGTTTCAACGCCTTTGCAAATTGCTTCATCAGCCCTAGTTTTATGTGAAGTGGCAGCAAGATAACCTTTTCCTTTCGTACTAGTGGTTCGTGAATAAAATTGTGAGATCCAGGTGAAGAATTTTCTCGCAGCGGCCATACTGAGCGTGTGTAGTGTTCAGACCTTGCTCGGCTATCCCACTTGCATAGGAAACACATGTATTTCGTATAGCCAGTTTGCAATCCATTGAGAATAGCCACAACCTTCAAATCTGTGCAGATAAGCCATTCATGTTCATTGTATTTTATACAGTCCAGAATAAAAGCAACATAGTCATACGTTTCTCTCAAGACGACTGAATGAGCGATCGGAACAGAAGGCATTGTGTTCCCATTGTGTAGCAGTACACCCTTAACACTGTACAGAGATGCATCAATGAACAATCTCCACTGATTCTGTTCATAGCACAAACCCAGAGCATCGAACAGACCATGTATATCAATGCAATAACAAAGATTGTTCTTCATTGTGAAATATTCCTGCAAATACAAGGAGCGCTTTCAGAATGCCGTAATCCGTACGTCTTCCGCCAGCAGATTCCATTCTTGTAGACGTGAGGCCAGCAGTTCACTTTGTTGCTTGGTAAGTATTAAATCACGGACCAAATCATTGAGTTCAGGCTGCGTGATGAGATATTGTTCTTTCTTGGACTCGACTTGAGCTTCATAGCATTCGCCGTCTGATTCCGATTTGTCAGAGTCTGTGTTATCGGTCGGCATTTCAGCTGGAGGACGAAGGATGGGCATATCTGTAGAATGTTCCACAGGACGCATAGCAGAACGAAGATTTGGGTAGACTATAGCCTTTTTTCCCTTTTCTGTTGCAACCTGTAATGTGAGACAATAGACATTGTTGACTACTTAAGATAGCATAATTGTGTAATACATTATGCAGAGCAGGATATGCTAAAATGTGCTAAAAACATCAAATTTGATATATATTCTGAAAAATAAAAGATTCAAACCTGTGATGTTCGTTAAGCAGAAATAGCAATCAGTTGAATGGTCCAGCGGCTCTCTCCATACCATTGGGACACCGAACCCCAGACCAAGACCGGTGCCTTTGAACCATGCAGATAACAAGCTTGTACATCTCACACAGCAGATATGAGGCGCCCAGTGCTTGTCCTGATCACCAACTTTGCATGCGAAGTATAATTCATAAAGCTTTTTCACTTGAGAAGTCAACTTCCTTTTATACTGTTTTAACGTTAATGTCCCACAAATATAACAAAAACTGCCTGGCGAATTTTTGCACTCCCTAGGCACTATAACATAACATCAATAAAAACCTGTAAAATAAGAAAATGATAGATCAATTTGCAATTTCACACAATATTGATAGCTGTTATTGAATAATACTCACTTATAGCACCGATTTATGATATAATATGGCTGACAATTTTGTTTTAAATGATTAATGAAAGGAATTTTTCATAAAATCAAAGTGGAAACACAGAGCCGAACACCACCACCATAGCATATGCATGACTGAACAAAATGTAAAAGATGCGTTCAGAGAACCAGTTGTTCTCAAAATGATACAATGAAATAGGGTCATTTTCATAAAATCGGGGGGGTGATACAAATAAATGAGTGTTATTTTCGTAATCTACGCATATAATTAGCCATAAAAATGACGATCTCATTTCCGTTTTTTTTCACTGTTGTACAGTGTTATCAATACCTCTTCCCATTTTGGGGGGTACTTTCAAAATGTAATATTCCATAAAACACACCACACACACACACACACACCACACACACACACACACACACATACATACATATATATATATATATATATATATATATTATATATATATATGTGATGAATAAAACCACGAAGGAAAGGAAACAGAATGGTGCTCAAGCGCTTTCGTCTAATAACATCCTCAGGAACACTGAAGTACATAAAGAGTTACAGCCTATATATAGGTTACAGGAAAAAAATATATACACACACACACACATATATATATATATATATATATGATGAATAAAACCACGAAGGAAAGGAAACACAAAAAGGTGCTCAAGCGCTTTCGTCTAATGACATCCTCAGGAACACTGAAGTACATAAAAGGTTACGGCCTATATATAGGTTACAGAAAGAAAAAATAAATAAATAAATAACATACATACACACAAACATATATATATATATATATATATATATATACATACATATCTACACACATACATATATATATATATATATATATATATATATATATATATATATGCAATAAACGGAGAAGTAAAAATAAAAATTAAA
Source organism: Bathynomus jamesi (assembly GCA_023014485.1). Lineage (NCBI taxonomy): Eukaryota > Metazoa > Arthropoda > Malacostraca > Isopoda > Cirolanidae > Bathynomus > Bathynomus jamesi. The sequence continues at coordinate 812,889 of JAJOZX010000317.1, read as the reverse complement.
AATTAAGGATTAGAGGATTAACAAAGAGGCATACAGATTTGTAAGGAAAAATATCGATTTTTAGCACAAGATCAAATAAATTAAAAATACAAATTTATACTGGAAATCTACCCGGGTTTTAACACTTTGCCTTTTAGAGTCAAGATTCGATATATATAAAAATAAAATGAAGATTAAAAGTTAATAAAGTAGCGTACAAGTTTACCAAAGATTTAGCGTCCTACCCTTTTTATCTAAATTTGTTTTGAAGGAATTCAAAACAACAGGATCGAGTTGAAAAAGACCTTTGCTTATGTTGAAGTTATTTGAAAGTTGGATAATGGCAGACTCAAGAATATTTCTATTGACAATGTTGCTAGAATGAAATAAAACTGAAGCATTATTCCAATCAATACAGTGGGATAACTCTGACAAATGGACAAAAGAGCACTGGACAACTGTCCTGTTCTAACGGAATATTGATGCTGTTTTATACGTGTGTGCAAATCCTTTCCCGTCTGACCTATGTAAAAGGAATCACATTGTTTACACCCAATTTTATAGATAATGCCTGAATTATTGGTAGGGCTATTTTTTACTATGATATTTTTCACAATATTGTTATATGAAAATACTACATTAATATCCAAAAGTTTAAGTACATTAGCAATGCCTAAAAAGCCCGGGAAAAATGGAAGTACTAAAATATTTTTTGACAAAGTACGAGTGTTATTATTGACACGATATAAAGTTCGTTTTGCCTTGTTGAGACAAGATTCCATAAACGCAGATGGGTAACACAGATCACTTCCAATACCGTTGATTTTTTCCGATTCGGCATCGATGTATTCCGGACTGGCGATCCTAAGGGCGCGGAGAAACATTGATGAAAAATTGGCCTTCTTAGTGGGGGTGTCATGTCCCGAATAAAAGTGTACGTAGGACAAATTGTTTGTTGTTTTCCGATAGATACTAAACTTAAAACCTGGGCTTTCCCTATGTACCCGCACATCCAAAAATGGGATTGAATTGTCTTGTTCCACTTCTAAAGTAAACTTAATGGAGGGGACTTGATCATTTAACTGAAGGAGGAAGTTATCCAGGTCACGATTCATGGGCCAGATACTAGTGATGTAGAGGATGTCATTTTTTTCACATTCGCGGATGCGGATGAGGATGTTTGATTTCAACATCCGCGGATGCGGATGCGGATGCGGATGTCTACATTTTCGTTATTTTTTAGGATATATTCGAGATTTGTTGTGTTTAACGTATATAATAAGTTATTATATAGAGAGAGCTGTAGCTATAATGTAGTATAATTGATTAATTGTACAATAATTGCTGTACTTTTCTCTGAACATATAAAATAATATCAAGCATCTAACTAATATAGAAATCAATTAGTGAATTCGTCTGCAAATAAATTCGTTATATTTTGTTGAGTTTCAGCCACAATTAGAAACCATAATTGTGTTACCAGGATGCGGGACGTGAACCCAACTCAAATGCACCCCACCGACCTCTTTCCCCAACCTCCACCCTTATAGAAAGAGATCTTTAATTAGCTTGATAACTATTTATATTAAGTTTAAAGTTTTATTAGGCATATTTATAAATGAGTAATTAAAATAAAGTAAACTAAGATGTTCATCGTTTAATGTTCAAACTTAATTATAGGAAGGTATGCTTAAGGAACATTAATTTTTCTGCCTTTTCTGCTGCCAGTCTGTTTCTCTTTTCATCATATATTAATCCAGCACTGCTAAATAATCTCTCGCTTGGTACGTTTGTTGGAGGACAGGCTAAATGTTTCCTTGCAAGTTTACTCGAGTATGGATAGATATTCTGCGTATTTTTCCACCAACTAATAGGATTGTCACATGCAGCCAGGCGTTTTTCTTGGTGATAGCTCTCGATCATTTTTACTACATCTTTTGACATCGCGTAGGTCTCGTCATTGCTGCTTGACTCAAGAAACTGAGAGACAGATTCTGTGATAGATTTGCTCGTTGAAGGTGTTGGTTCTGTCACTGAAACTTTTATTCTTTTCGTGGGTGGCGAAGCGACAGATTCAAGAGATTGAAGCTCTTCAACTGCTTTGCCAAGTGATGATTTAACTCGTTCTAATGTACTAGGTGAAAATAACTTAGCTTTGTAACGTGGGTCTAAGTAGGTTGCAAGAGAGTAACTTCATACAAGAACAGCCTCTCGTCTTGTCGCTTGCATCACTTTTGCGCACAATGAACTAGTTCTATTAATATAGTAGAATTTGATAATTTCCGCTTATTAATGACATTTTATCTCAACGGTCCACATCCGCACGACATCCGCAGTCCAAAGTGCGGATGCGGGTGCGGATGCGGATGCGAGAAAATGTGCGGATGTTCCGCGGATGCGGATGCGGATGTGACCTACATCACTACCAGATACACAAAATATCGTCGACGTACCGCAACCAAGGGATGCCAACCCCCAGGATTCTCGGAATGTAAGTAATTTCGAAAAACTCCATATAAATATTGGAGAGGAGGGGCGATAAGGGGTTGCCCATGGCCATCCCAAACACTTGTTAATAATACTCGTTATTGAAAGTGAATTTACAGTCTTTGATGCAAAGCTTAATAAGTTCCAAAACAATGTGTGAAGGTAGTGGCAGGTCATACTTATGTAATTCTTGGGAGAGAAAGTCAAGCATATCATCAATCGGCACTTTTGTAAACAATGAACAAACGTCAAAACTGATCAATCTATCGTTAGTTTCAGTACGTGCATTATTCAATTTTTCAGTAAGATCCATGGAATTTTTTACATGTGAATCAGAGATAGTTTCGAGAATGGGGGACAAGACTTTGACAAGCCATTTGGAGAGTTTATAAGTAATAGAGCCCACCGAGCTAATAATAGGGCGCATAGGGTTGCCAGGTTTGTGGGTTTTAATAAGACCGTAAAGGTAGGGCAGAGAAGGTGAAGTGGACATGAAAAGCGGAATTAAGTCCTTATGATCTTTGAGAATGCGTTTCAAGCCACTATTAAATGATTTGATGACGTCATCCTGCGGGTTCTTCCTAAGTTTGCTGTATGTGGCGGGGTCCTGGAGAAGCTCGTTCATCTTTCCGATGTAGTCCACTTTGTCCATAATAACTATGGTGTTAGCCTTGTCTGATTTAGTAATATGGAGCTCCCCATCTTTTTTTAATTGTGAGAGGCCATCGCGAAAACGTTTAGGAAAGTTATCTTCGTAATTACCATTCGCCGCACTATAAACGAGGCCTTTAACTATGTTAAACAAATACTGAGGGAGATTACACTGTTTTTCAAAACACGCGAGACTAACAAATTTGTAAAGCCGAAGGTTTTATAACAATAAAAAAGGACATACCATATCCAAGGGCACTTTTTGCATCGTCACTAATGTTTTTCGAAGAAAGGTTCAAAACACACTTTGAGCTTGCTTTTTCACTCCACTGACTATTTCGAATGAGACTTTTAATTTTCCGATCCAAAATGTTACGAAGTGAAGTAGTTCTCCGACGCAACTCGTTGTAAATTTCATCAAACAAAGGTTGGATCCACGGTTGGGGAATAACGGTTACAAAATTATGTTTGCCGATGTTTAAATTTTTGAAGGCGGACCACTCATTTTGTCTGGTGACTTCAATATGTTTCTTTAAAATTAATCTGCTGAAGTTGTTGAACGGATGGTCGTCAATTTGTCTGAGGCGAATCGGAAGCAGGGATTTGGGAAGAACTTGCTCCTCTAGACAGTTAGTAAGAAACTTTCGTCGGATACGAATTGCATGCCCCTTCATTAATGTAGAAGAAAACACGGACACAAACGGAGACAAGAGAGGGAACAGCAAGCCGAAGGAACGCGTGGTGTTCATTATATGAAAATTATTTCACGAAAGTAACACGTGAAAAATATTTATGATGAATAAAACCACGGAGGAAAGGAAACACAAAAAGGTGCTCAAGCGCTTTCGTCTAATGACATCCTCAGGAACACTGAAGTACATAAAAGGTTACGGCCTATATATAGGTTACAGAAAGAAAAAATAAATAAATAAATAACATACATACACACAAACATACATATATATATATATATATATATATATACATACATATCTACACACATACATATATATATATATATATATATATATATATATATATATATGCAATAAACGGAGAAGTAAAAATAAAAATTAAAAATTAAGGATTAGAGGATTAACAAAGAGGCATACAGATTTGTAAGGAAAAATATCGATTTTTAGCACAAGATCAAATGAATTAAAAATACAAATTTATACTGGAAATCTACCCGGGTTTTAACACTTTGCCTTTTAGAGTCAAGATTCGATATATATAAAAATAAAATGAAGATTAAAAGTTAATAAAGTAGCGTACAAGTTTACCAAAGATTTGGCGTCCTACCCTTTTTATCTAAATTTGTTTTGAAGGAATTCAAAACAACAAGATCGAGTTGAAAAAGACCTTTGCTTATGTTGAAGTTATTTGAAAGTTGGATAATGGCAGACTCAAGAATATTTCTATTGACAATGTTGCTAGAATGAAATAAAACTGAAGCATTATTCCAATCAATACAGTGGGATAACTCTGACAAATGGACAAAAAGAGCACTGGACAACTGTCCTGTTCTAACGGAATATTGATGCTGTTTTATACGTGTGTGCAAATCCTTTCCCGTCTGACCTATGTAAAAGTTTACTTTAGAAGTGGAACAAGACAATTCAATCACATTTTTGGATGTGCGGGTACATAGGGAAAGCCCAGGTTTTAAGTTTAGTATCTATCGGAAAACAACAAACAATTTGTCCTACGTACACTTTTACTCGGGACATGACACCCCCACTAAGAAGGCCATTTTTTCATCAATGTTTCTCCGCGCCCTTAGGATCGCCAGTCCGGAATACATCGATGCCGAATTGGAAAAAAATCAACGGTATTGGAAGTGATCTGTGTTACTCATCTGCGTTTATGGAATCTTGTCTCAACAAGGCAAAACGAACTTTCTATCGTGTCAATAATAACACTCGTACTTTGTCAAAAAATATTTTATTACTTCCATTTTTCCCGGGCTTTTTAGGCATTGCTAATATACTTAAACTTTTGGATATTAATGTAGTATTTTCATATAACAATATTGTGAAAAATATCATAGTAAAAAATAGCCCTACCAATAATTCAGGCATTATCTATAAAATTGGGTGTAAACAATGTGATTCCTTTTACATAGGTCAGACGGGAAAGGATTTGCACACACGTATAAAACAGCATCAATATTCCGTTAGAACAGGACAGTTGTCCAGTGCTCTTTTTGTCCATTTGTCAGAGTTATCCCACTGTATTGATTGGAATAATGCATCAGTTTTATTTCATTCTAGCAACATTGTCAATAGAAATATTCTTGAGTCTGCCATTATCCAACTTTCAAATAACTTCAACATAAGCAAAGGTCTTTTTCAACTCGATCCTGTTGTTTTGAATTCCTTCAAAACAAATTTAGATAAAAAGGGTAGGACGCTAAATCTTTGGTAAACTTGTACGCTACTTTATTAACTTTTAATCATTTTATTTTTATATATATCGAATGCGGCAAAAATAACGCCCTTTTTAGTTTATTCTCTTTTATTGAAGGAAATAAATCAATTACAGCATTTTAAGAGAAATAATAAGGTTTGTAAGAAAAATACAGCATTTTAAGAAAAATAATAAGTACTTTCCCAGTAAAAACTAAAAAATAACAAAATGATACAATATAAAACTAAAAAATTATACTGTATAAAACTATAAAGATACAATTATTAAAAGGGCGTTACTTTTGCCGCACCCGGTATATCGAATCTTGACTCTAAAAGGCAAAGTGTTAAAACCCGGGTAGATTTCCAGTATAAATTTGTATTTTTAATTCATTGATCTTATGCTAAAAATCGATATTTTTCCTTACAAATCTGTATGCCTCTTTGTTAATCCTCTAATCCTTAATTTTTAATTTTTATTTTTACTTCTCCGTTTATTGCATATATATATATATATATATATATATATATATATATATATATATATATATATGTGTGTGTGTGTGTAGATATGTATATATATATATATATATATATATGTATGTTTGTGTGTATGTATGTTATTTATTTTTTTTTCTTTCTGTAACCTATATATAGGCCGTAACCTTTTATGTACTTCAGTGTTCCTGAGGATGTCATTAGACGAAAGCGCTTGAGCACCTTTTTGTGTTTCCTTTCCTTCGTGGTTTTATTCATCATAAATATTTTTACGTGTTACTTTCGTGAAATAATTTTCATATATATATATATATATATATATAAACAATAAACGGAGAAATTAAAATTAAACATTAAAGGATTGTTTGGAGGAGCATGCAAATTTGTAAGGAAAAACTATCGATTTTTAGCACAAGATCAAATGAATTGTTTCCAACCAATGTTATAGAAACATTTGATCTTGTGCTAAAAATCGATAGTTTTTCCTTACAAATTTGTATGCTCCTCCCACAATCCTTTAATGTTTAATTTTTAATTTTAATTTCTCCGTTTATTGTTTATTGTACAGGGTGTACATAAAGTCAGGATCTATTTTTGTGAAGCACTTGGAAATTATATGGAATTCAATCATAAAATGATAAAGTGGTAACATTTATTAAATAATTAAGAGTAGGATTCGACGTGACGCCCATCAGTATCCCTGCACAGCTCAAATCGTTCCGCAGCATTTCTAAACACATTCTGTAGCATTTGCGGGGTTATGTTATCTGCAGCAGTTCGTATACGTGTACGTAAGTTTTCAAGACTCGTAATCTTCGTCTGATAGACGTGCGATTTGATAAAGCCCCATGCAAAGAAATCTAAAGGGGTTAAATCTGGTGATCTCGCTGGCCAAGGTCTGTTGCTTCCGCGTCCGATCCAGCGATTTGGAAAACGTCCATTTAGATAATCCTGAACAATTTTGGCATAGTGACAAGGAGCACCATCATGTTGATAGACGACGGTACTAACAATCCTATCCCCGTCGTCTATCAACATGATGGTGCTCCTTGTCACTATGCCAAAATTGTTCAGGATTATCTAAATGGACGTTTTCCAAATCGCTGGATCGGACGCGGAAGCAACAGACCTTGGCCAGCGAGATCACCAGATTTAACCCCTTTAGATTTCCTTGCATGGGGCTTTATCAAATCGCACGTCTATCAGACGAAGATTACGAGTCTTGAAAACTTACGTGCACGTATACGAACTGCTGCAGATAACATAACCCCGCAAATGCTCCAGAATGTGTTTAGAAATGCTGCGGAACGATTTGAGCTGTGCAGGGATACTGATGGGCGTCACGTCGAATCCTACTCTTAATTATTTAATAAATGTTACCACTTTATCATTTTATGATTGAATTCCATATAATTTCTAAGTGCTTCACAAAAATAGATCCTGACTTTATGTACACCCTGTATATATATATATATATATATATATATATATATATATATTTTTTTTCTGTAACCTATATATAAGCTGTAACTCTTTATGTACATCAGTGTTCCTGAGGATGTCATTAGACGAAAGCACTTGAGCACCATTCTCTGTTTCCTTTCCATCGTGGTTTTATTCATCATAAATATTTTTCACGTGTTACCTTCGTGAAATAATTTTATATATATATATATATATATATATATATATATATATATATATATATATTATATAATATATATATATATACATATATATATATATATATATATATATATATATATATATATATATACAGGGCGTCCCAAAAAAATGTATACACATTTTAACAGCTGATAGCTCAATTGATGTTTCTTTCTTTCCAAGTTAAACCCATTAGAATTAATAATGGCAGTCAGACTAAGCTTTGAACAAAGGAAATTCATTCTAAAATGCTACTGGAAGTGTGAAAACGCAGTTGAAGTGCAAAGACAGTTTAGGAGGGAGTTTCAAACAGATCCACCATCGCGACTTACCATCACTCGAATTAGAGATAAGTTTGAAGCCGATGGAACTGTTCAGAATGTCCACAAGAAGCGTTCCGGAAGACCACGGACATCGACAAGCCCCACAAAGCAAGAAAGAGTACTGGAAACGTATCACCAAAGTCCAAGAAAATCTGTGCGGCAAGCGAGTCGTGAGGTAGGAATTTCAGAATCGTCTGTCCAACGCATTTTGAAGCGCTGTCAATGGAAAAGTTACATTCCAAGATTAGTCCATGCTATTAATGAAGATGATCCGGACCGAAGAGTGGAGTATTGCGAGTGGTACTTGGCACGATGTGGATGTGGATTGGACGAAGGGGTTTCGTAGAATACCCTCCGCGTTCACCAGACCTCACACCACTAGACTTTTTTATGGGGATACTTAAAAGACAAAGTCTACGCTATAAAACCTGCAACAGTCGCTGAATTGAGAGCAGCCATTGAACGAGAATGCACACAAATACCAAACGAAATGTTTCGTGATGTTTGCGATTCCATTGCTTCGCGTTATCAGCAGTGCCTGGACCAGAACGGACGTCAGTTTGAAAACAGGCGTTGACAAAACAATTAAATAATGTCTGTAGATTCTATTACATTTTGAAAATGAAATGTATTTTAATAAACACTGCCTTTATAATTATTTAAAGTGTGTATACATTTTTTTGGGACGCCCTGTATATACTGTATATGCATGCATACATATATATACATACACACATACATATAAACGTACATGCATAAACAAATTCAAATTTCAGGAATCAAAATTAGGATGGAAGCATGTTTCGCCTGGTGTATTCATTTAGAGTTTGCCTACCACCAACATCGACCAGGAAACACGGAATTCTACGACTATAGTTTTTAATCAACTCAAAACCTCGCGAAGTAGAAATGAAACTCAGTAATTATAAATCCTTTGATTCAATTGCACTGAAATTGTATTTTCTGTCAAAGTACAGAAAATAGTCAGTTTAGGAAAGGTCCTTTTTCTGGATGAAAAATTTTCCTCTGAAACACTATATAATAATATTCCGTTGAACGTATTAAAATAAATCCATTGAGGAGTTGAAGAAAGGTCTTTTTTGGGGGGGAGGGAATAGGCATTTTTATCACGTACACTGAAATTAAAAAATATATTGTAAAATGCAAACAAAAACTAATTTTACATAAATAAACTGCTTTCTAGGAAACACTCTCTAAACAAGTGGTTTTCAACTTTTTCTGGCTTAAAGCACCCTACTGCCATATGGTCTTTCGCGGCACCCCGGATGATTTTTGTCTTCCGCTGTTCAACATCCAGTCCCTCAACACCACTTAACTTCAAACTGAGACAATGCAGTTTCCACATTTTTTTCTACAGGAAGGAGGGGCCAAGGGCGAATACCTGCAAAAGGTCACCTGATAGAAGGAGGAGAGAACCGAAACAAAGGTTCAAGGTCTTCAAGATGCCTGGGCAGTCTACGTTTGAAAGATTGGAGGTCATAGAAAGGTGGTTTCAGAATGATTGTTCCAGAGTTGACCGGTTGAATAAATGGAAAGTTGAGTTGGGAATATCGATTAACCCTTGAGTTAGAGAGTTGGACAGAAAAGAGATGGGAATGTGTCGAAAGTCTGGTACTGCAAGCTCTCCTTAAAGCAAAGGAGGAGGCATGCAGTTATAGAGAGAGAGAGAGAGAGAGAGAGGAAGAGAGAGAGAGAGAGAGAGAGAGAGAGAGTTTACAAGAAGTTTAAAAGGAAAAGAAGTACCCCAAAAGGCCTTGCAGCCCATACCGAGGAGGTACCAATGGCAACGGGTGCCAGGGAAAATTTTCTACACCCTCAAATAGTGTGCAAGATTTGGTCTAACCTTTCCTTGAAGTGATCTACAGAGGAACTGTTCACAACTTCTGAAGGTAACCTGTTCCACGTGTCACAGATCTTATGGTAAAGTAATTCCCACACACACTAGTCCTAAACCGTTTCAAATCCAACTTCCAACCATTGTTGAGAGTTGGGTTATCATTTAAACTAAACATGCTTCTAAAATCGACATCGTTGAACCCGCGTAAGAGCTTGAAAACCTCGATGAATTGACCGCGCAGCCTCCGAGTTTCCAGCGAAAAAATTCAGGGCGCGTAAGCGTCGATTGTAGCCCATATGCCTAACGGAAGGGATTAACTTTGTGGCCCTCGCCTGCACTCGATCCAGCCTCTCAATATCTTTCCTGAGGGTGGGCAACCAGAACTGCACAGCATACTCCAGGTGCGGCCGAACAGGGAATTGTACAGAGAGAGCACAATCTCCTTGTTACGAAACTGAAATTGACTCCTGATATAACCCAACAACTTCTGGGCTTTCTTTTCCACCTCTACGCACTGTTTCGTAAACTTAAGGTCGTTGCCAATTAGCACACCCAAGTCCTTTTCCAAATCAGTCGCCTCGATATTACTCCCCAACATCGAGTAGTCCGACTTGGGATTGGCGTAGCCAATGTGCATCACTTTGCATTTACCCAAGTTAAACGGCATTTGCCATTTTTTGGACCACTCTCCTATCCTATCAAGGTCCGCACGCAGTTGCTCGATCGTTTCGGGCGTCTCAACATTGGCCCCAAGCTTCGTGTCATCAGCGAATTTGGCGATCCGACTGACGATGCAGCCGTCGATATCATTTTCAATCCACCTACCTACTTCCCCACCAATACCCAACGCGCGCACTTTAGCCATTAGCTGGCGGTGAGGTACCCGTATCGAAGGCTTTCTGAAAGTCGAGATAAAGTATATCAATCGCCCTACTCTTATCCTACTCACTCAACATGACGTGGAAAAACTCGAGCAAGTTGGTGAGACACGACCTATGCCGTCTAAACCCATGTTGGGAGTCCACAAGCAGCTTGTAGGAATCCAGATGGTCAACTATCCTATCCGCTATTATCCCCTCTAATAATTTACCTACAACTGAAGTGAGACTAATGGGACGATAGTTCCCTGGACTTTCGTGATCCCCTTTCTTAAAGATAGGGGTCACGTTGGTTTCCCTCCAGTCACCAGGCACCTGGCCCGTCTCCAACGATTTGTTGAAGACTGTAGCCAGGTGGGGAGCCACCTGGTCGCGCACCTCCCGCAACACTCTGGGGAGAAACTGGTCTGGCCCAGGAGCCTTAAACGCGCTCAGTTTGTCTATTCTATTGGCAATGACTGTCGCGGTACATCGAACGCAATCCAGGCCAACACTTTCGTGCCTGATACCTGGCTTCGGGATGATGCGGGTGTGCTCCCTGGTGAACACTCCCGCAAAGTACTCATTAAGCATATTAGCGATGTCCGCGTCGGAGGTCCGCAGAACGCCGCTTCTAATGGACTTTCTACTATTAACATAACTGAAGAACTCCTTAGGGTTCCCCTTGCAGAGGCTTGCCACCCGTAGTTCTTCGTTACGTTTCGCTAGCCTAACCTTCGCCTTCACTTCCCTCCATAGGCGGACATACGCTTCAGTGTTCTCATGGGAACGATTGGCCTTCGCCCTTCTATACGCTACTTTCCTATTTCGGATAGCCGAAGCGATGTCACGACTGAACCACTTAGGCTGCGTTGAAGCAGGGGTGACCGGTTTTGAGGGTATGGCAGCAGACTGCAGCACCATAAACTGGTCCCGGAATGCACTCCACACTCCCTCAACATCGCCACCGACCTCTCACCCCATCTCACCTACGCTATCCCGGAGGCTAACAAAGTCCGCCCGCTGTAGATCGAGCTTACTGCCTCTCGAGTTACTACGCTTCACCCGAGGGACGCACACACGGAACCTAATCAGACTGTGATCACTCCCGCCCAACGATTCGTCAACGGTGAGTCCAGTGACGAGGTTGTCTTCGGTCGTGAATACTAAGTCTAGAACGCTTTCGCCTCGTGTAGGCTCATTGACCCACTGAATGAGGAAGTTCTCATCAGCAAAGTCAACTAGCCGCCTCCCTTCAGCATCAGCAGTCCTGTCTTCCCACTTTATGCCGCAACAGTTGAAGTCTCCTAAAACTACACACACCCTATCCCCTAGCAGGCTACGGAGTTCGGTGTACAGGGCTGTATCCTCCTCGAGGAGGAAATGCGGAGGTCTGTACACCAAGATTAACCTATAGTTCGTCCCTCCCACGTTCAGATCGACGCCAAGCAACTTCCGTTCCAACCGGAACTGGCAGTCAACCGGACTCAACGTGTTCCTGACGTATATTAGTACCCCTCCCCCCTCCCCACGGGTGCGGTCTTTGCGAAACATTCTATACATGAGAATTTCGAACTACCCAACGTATTCCCTACGATCAGTATAAATCCAGGACTCGGTGATAGCAACGATATCCTGGTATTCTGATACTAAGAGCGATCGTAGCTCGCAAAACTTATTCCTAATCAACCTAGCATTAAAAAGCATTACACGGAGGGAGCCTTCCCTATTCTGACCGCCCCGTAGCACGACCCGTTTTCCGAACAGCCAGGACTGTCGGGAGTTGAAGAGTCCCTCACCAACGAGGGGGGCAACTTCCGCAGGAGCCTGAGTCCCCTCCAACGGGGAAGGAGGGTCACCGACCTGTACCTGGACGCACCCTTCAGTTGAAGGTACGTCCGCCACCGGCTCACATCATCTCTCCCCGGGCTCGACCTCACCATTCTGTATAGTTGCCGGTCGAGCAGCGCGCCTAGCACACCTTTACCCTTGTCATTGAGGTGGACACCACCCCTCTGGTAAAGGTCCCACCTACCTGAAAATGCGTCGAAGGGGTCAATAAACCTCACGCCCAACGGGACGCACAAGTCTTGCACCCTCTCGTTGATGCCAATAACCTTACTGAGCGCGTGGTCACTGGCATTCATCCGCGGTAAAATACCCATCAACATTCCCCTGTCTGTCTTCAGTTTTAGATCATCCGCAAGAGACATGATCTCGGTGATGATCCCTTTTGTAAGATCTACCCTACAGAGAGAGAGAGAGAGAGAGAGAGAGAGAGAGAGAGAGAGAGAGAGAGGAAATTGATGAGACGAAAAGTTTTTGATTCCATCCAATTAAACAGAGCCACCACAACACATAAGAAGAGTAATCCATACAGGGACGGACAAGACCCCTGTACAGAGACAGCAACTGAGTAGGGGTGAAGAAACTGCGAAGCCGGTACAGCACACCTAACCTCTTAGAAGCTTGGAAAGAGAGTATATGTGATCTTTCCGGGAAAGATCACGAGAAAAGGAAACACCAAGAATGTCAAGAGAAGAGAAAGTTGTGCAGTGTTGAAGATAAGGGAGAGTCGTCTAATCCTTCTGGAAGATTCCATGTAGTTGTCGTTCTAAGAGCTATATTGGAGAAACTTTTGATTCCAAAAGACGCCTATATGAACACATTGTTTAAATACAGCCGACAAAGATTCGGCCCTGCATAGACATCGTTCAAACAGTGAACATAACATTGATATTAATACCGCTGTTATTTTTAAACATTAATAATAATAATAATAAACAAAAACTTGTTCAATATTTTATCACAAAAAAATATACCGACAATTTTAATTTAAAACACGAAATTTTCTCACTCGATTTTATGACCAAGGTTTGGTTCCTAAAATGTCCCAACCTTTGGGACATTTTATGCTGGTTTGAGTTGCCTGAAGCATGATGCTTTTAGCACTTCCTTTAAAATTTTTACTCTTACTGTCAGTTCTAGCCTTGTCGCCTGAATGAAGAGAGTAAGTTCTTTCAAAAAGCTTCGCCGTTTTCAGTGTTTTTAATCTTTTTTAACTTTTTGGGATTTTACTTATATCGAATATTTTCGAGTTATTGTGTTCTTAGTATATATACTGTACATATGATGCACACAAACACACACACACACACTCACACACACACACACACACACAACACATGGGAAAATTATTATTATTATTATTATTCTTTCTTCCAATATTGAACCTCAGGGAACCATTCTAAGTTCAATCCCATCATGAAACGGACAAGTTATGTGCCTTGAAAAGTGGACGCTCAATTTTGCCAGTTGAGTTTTAAGTTTTTTTTTGGCTAAAAATACAATAGTTACCCCGTTTTCTTTGATGTATTCAACCCGACGTGAATGCAATGAGTCTTTTTTGCTTATATTGAGGTTCTGAATATAGTAGGTTAGATGTAGCTGTACCCTAGATCCTGTCCCAAAGGTGGATCCTATCTGCTTTGCGGATATCTGGTGAGGGAAGCTATATTTTTTGGGCCTCTTTGCGAGTGACCCGTTGCCCACGTCGGGCTAACATCATAAAAAAGAGAAAACTAGTGTTTGTCATTTATCATTACTTATTCGGACTACAGTGGATTTAATTTTCCCAGAAGAGTTCCTTGTTTCATGCACGATCTGTGTGTATCGTGAAAAAACCTCAGGGGACCATTCTGAGTTCAATCCCATAATATATATATAAATTAAAAATATTATTATTATTACTTAGGTTCAAAAGACGGCTATAAGCAGGGGTTTCACCGCCTCGCATATCTACTGTAGCTCGTGAAAATAACGTGAGACATTTTCGGTACCAAAGAAAATTAAAATAATTATTTATATAATGTAATATAATAATTATATAGTTATTTAAATAATTATTTATATAATAACATAGAACGAGAAATATTTTTGGTGCAGGAAAAAAGATATGTTAATCTTGATTAGGTTAGGTTACGCTACGCTAGGTTAGGTTAGTTAAGGTTTGGTTAGGTTAGGATAGATTAGCGAATACTTCTCTTTTTAATGACCAAACAGAAAACACCCGTCGAATTCTCAATTGCGCTCAAACACTTATCACGCTCTTCTCGATTTGGTGGCACTGAGGTTAGGTTAGGTTAAATTAGGTTTCTTAATTAGTTTTTTTTTTAGATATATGGATTTTAGAAAGTCGCTACCTTGCTTATGCGAAGATCTGCACGTGTGTGTGTGTGCACGCGCGCGCGCGCGTCTTGTAGAAAATCTGTCAAGCGTATACTCACAGCATTGCTGTTTAAGGTAATTAAATTAATATTTGGACATTTAAGTTCCCCAAAAGTAATTGATGCCTTATGCGTAACTATGTTACTTGAAATGGGTCTACTATCCGGGTACTATTTAGATCCATTGTTGCTTATTTTCGTTGATTGAGTGGATGCGAGGTTATGACAGAGACTACTAAACATATATTTGTTTAAATACAGCTGTAAAAAGCGGATGGAACATTCAATACATATATTGAGATTGAAAAAAGACTCTTTATAGCCGTTTGTATAGAATCTAAAGTGCCTTATACGAGATCTGTTATCATAAAATATTAAAATTATAACGATTTAAGGATACAAACTTGTATAAACAGTACGCTTGAGTTTGTAAATGC
>JAJOZX010000317.1:735000-795000 GCA_023014485.1 Bathynomus jamesi | reverse complement strand
CCTTAAGCCTATCCTCGTACGAATTCGACCTAAGCGACGGAATCATCTTAGTTGCTCGTCTTTGAACTCTCGATTTTATCTATATCTTTTCGCATATGCAGATTCCAAAATTGGATCACGTACTCCAAATGGGGTTTAACTAATGATTTATAAAGAGGAACAATAATATCGCGCGATCTGTACACAAAATTCCGAGCTATAAAACCTAGCACTTTGTTCGCTTTATTGTCCGCTGCTGTACTTTCTTTCACCACTTTCAAATCACCAGTGACTATAACTCTTAAATCTTTTTCCAGCTCTACGCCTGCTAACTCCTTCCCTGACAAACTATACGCAAAATTAACGTTTCGCGAACTTGTATGTAAAATTTTGCACTTATCGACGTTAAATCTCATTTGCCACGTGACTTACCAATCACCGATTTTATTCCGATCTTCCCGGATTTAACCTCTATCGACGTTAAATCTCATTTGCCACGTGACTTACCAATCACCGATTTTATTCCGATCTTCCCGGATTTAACCTCTATCTTCGTCATTAATCGCCCTACCACCCAACTTCAGGTCATCCGCAAACTTTGAAACTGTACTGACTAGGCCGACATCTAAATCGTTAATATATATAAGAGAAAGCAAGGGGCCCAATACAGAACTCTGAGGAACGCCGCTCTTTACATTAGCCCAACACGACTCCGCTCCATCAACGACCACCCTCTGTTTCCTACCTCGCAACCACTCTTCTATCCAATTTATTAGAAAACGAGGTTTCATAAGGTTGAATTTCCCTTGTTTGCCTTGTTTGTTTTTCGAATCTATTAGAAAACGAGGTTTCATAAGGTTGAATTCCCTTGTTTCGCTTGTTTGTTCTTCAAATCTATTAGAAAACGAGGCTTCATAAGGTTCATTTTCCCTTGCTACGGGAATCAAGTAGGGTGTGGTCACCCACCGTGGGGAAAAGGAATAAAGGAAAGAAAATGTTGGTCGAATAGCAAGCAGATAAGTTTTACTAATACTTTTTCTTTTACAAATCTTTTCTCGGAAGCTTAATTAAGTATATATTCATTTAGTATAAATTTGTGTTACAAGAACCTGTTTCTGCGTTTCGAGAACATTTTTGCGGGCTTACGCAGGTGACGGCACAATAAGCACGTGGTAGACGTATGTTGTAATTCATTAATTTCCAAACGCTCGGTTTTCGTTTCTTTTAATTAATTAATAGCATGACATCCCCGTCAAGTATTTGCAGTCGCTGTGGAGGTAAATTTGCCGTTTACGCGTTTACAATGGCTAATAATAATGAACAGTTAGTTTGCAGGTAGTGCCCAAGCATGGAAGTGCTGAGAAACGAGTTAGAACGTGAGAGGGAGGCCAGAGTGAGGTTTGAAGAAAGGGTGATGCTCCTGACGGCAAAATTAGAATCCCTTGAGACTCCAGTTACGACCCCTCCTGCCTCAGTTTCTACTAATAATACAAATAGTACTAATAGCCTTCTCTCTTCCCCTCGTTCCCAACCCTTCTTTCAAGTGCGTAATGGAGCCCCATTGAGAAAACCTAAGACTTGTCTACCAGTAATAACAAACAATAAGTTTTCTGTTTTAGGTTTCGAAGATGCTGATGAACCGGAAATACGACTCGTTGGTGATTCCACTGTTCGAGGGCAGCTCGAGGAATTCTGTGGGGGAAACCGTCGTCGTAGGCGCCGTTACTGCTACCCTGGTGTAAGGGTGGAGGATATAACTAATAGTATTGACCATTTTACAGACGAAACCTCTGAGGACACAACGTATGTTATTCATGTCGGTACTAATAACGTTTTAAATTCTACATCGGAAGAGCTGCTGGCTAGGTACAGGGACTTACTAGAGCGACTAAAGGAAAAAACTAATAAGTGTTTTAACAGGTATACTTCCTCGAATTATCCAACGTAGCGACTTCTACAGCAAGGCGACCTATATCAACAATAACCTAAAGTCTCTTTGCCAACAGGAAGGAGCGCATTTTGGGAATTTTTGGAACAGTTTCTAAGGCAGGAGGGACTTGTTCCTCGGAGATGGACTTCATCTTAATGAAGTTGGAGCTGCGTGTTTAGGAAGACTATTTCACAATACTCTCTCTTCTTTTCAGGCTGCCGCAAATCCAACGGTTCCGGAGTAATTTCCTCAAATTTCCCTTACGCTCGCGAAGGTGTCGCAATTACAAACAATTTGAAGGTTCTACCCTTAAATGCTCGTAGCCTACGAAATGAAATAAACGAATTTTTTTCTTTAATTGCTAGTAAAGACTATGTTTTAATTGCGATAAATGAATCGTGGCTTAGCACTGAAACACGTGACTTTGTAGGGGAGTATCAAATTAGAGGTTATGGACTTTTTATTAAAAACAGAATAGGTAGGCGAGGAGGCGGTGTTATGTTGTATATCAAAGATAATATTGCGAACGTTATAGAAGTAAAGCACAGAATTCCAGAACCGAGTGATTCGATTATAGCAGAACTTAAATTTAAAATTTTCAAACTTCTTGTTGCGGTTATATATTAGCCCCATAATCAAACAGGTGACACGAACGAAGCGTTATATCGTGAACTAAAGAGAATTATAGGTAGTGAGCGGGCCTTAGTTATGGGTTACTTTAATTGCGCCAACGTGAATTACGATACAATGCAGGGAGACGCGGAAGGTAATCGTTTAGTTAATTTTCTCGAGGATAGCTTTCTTATTCAAAAGGGAACCTACGAGGTTGGACAGTATTTTAGATATAGTAATAACTACGGATGATAGGCTAATCACGGATCTTCAAGTAATAGAACCTTTAAGCAATAGCGATCACAATATGGTAGAGTTTGTCCTCTCAGTAAGTCACTCGAAACCAGCTAACTCGACTAAAATTCCGAACTTCTAGCACGCAGACTTTTGTAAATTTCGAAATGAATTGTCACATGTCAATTGGGAAAACGTAATGGGGAACTCCAACGCAAAAGTAATGTGGAAATCGTTTGAAACAGTATTTAGGACTATAAATGAAGGATGTGTACCATACAAGATTAAGCGTGCGAAAGTAAACAACAAGCCCTTGTGGTTTACTTCTAGAGTAGGAGATATTATAAAGAGTAGAGATAGGGCTAGTAGGCCACATAAGTGCGATAAAGACAATCTGTGGTTACGAAAGAACTACATGTCTCTAAGGCGTGAAGCAAAGAGTGTAATAAAAAGGTCCAAGCACGAATTTGAAGACTCCATAGCTAGTGACGGCAAAGAAAACCCCAAGCGATTCTTTCAATACGTCAACAATAGAAATCCAGTAAAAAGTGTCTTGGGGCCGTTGAAAAATTTTAACGGAGAGCTAGTTTCTGAAAACAAGGAAATGGCTACCTTGCTAAACGAATTTTTACGTCTGTTTTTACTATAGAAGATGTAATGAATATCTCTACGGTCATAGACATAATATCTTTTGATAATGGTAATACTTTGGATAATATTGTGGTTAATGAAAGAGCTAATGCGTTATATTGATAAAATGAAAACGCGTAAATCACCGGGACCGGATTCCATATATCCCATACAAAGAAAAGAATTGAAAAGAAGCAGTGTTCTGCCGCTAACAAAGATTTTTAATGCGTCTACTTCTGAGGGGTGCGTACCAGATAATTTCAAGTTAACAAATGTAACACCTATCTTTAAGAAAGGTGATAAAGGTGCGGCGGGAAATTATAGGCCTATCAGTTTAATGTCTGTTGTCGGTAAGCTACTAGAATCAATAATTAGGGATCGTATAGTCGAACACTAAGAATTGCATAACTTGGTTAGAAATACCCAGCACGGTTTTAGGCGAAAGAAATCTTGCTTAAATAATCTTTTAGAATTTTTTCAAAGCGTGGTTGAAGTTTACGATAGTCATCGGGCGGTTGATGTAGTGTATTTAGATTTTCAAAAAGAGTTTGACACCGTACCGCACAAAAGAATCATAGTAAAAACTAAGGCTCATGGAATCAAGGGTGTAGTAATAAATTGTATAGAAGAGTGGTTGCGAGGTAGGAAACAGAGGGAGGTCGTTGATGGAGTGGAGTCGTGTTGGGCTAATGTAGTGAGCGGCGTTCCTTAGAGTTCTGTATTGGGCCCCTTGCTTTTTCTTATATATATTAACAATTTAGATGTCGGCCTAGTCAGTACAGTTTCAAAGTTTGCGGACGACACGAAGTTAGGTGGTAGGGCGACTAATGACGAAGATATATGTAAATTCCAGGAAGATCGGAATAAAATCGTTGATTGGTCAGTCACATGGCTAATGAGATTTAACGTCGATAAGTGCAAAATTTTACATATAAGTTCGCGTAACGTTAATTTTGTGTATAGTATGTTAGGGAAGTTGTTAGCAAGCGTAGAGCAGGAAAAAGATTTAGGAGTTACAGTCACTGGTGATTTAAAAGTGGCGAAACAAAGTACAGCTGCGGTCAATAAAGCGAACAAAGTGCTAGGTTTTATAGCTCGGAATTTTGAGTAGAAATCGTGCGATATTATTGTTCCTCTTTATAAATCATTAGTTAGACCCCATTTGGAATACGCGATCCACTTTTGGAATCTGTATATATGTGAAAAGATATAGACAAAATCGAAAGAGTTCAAAGACGAACAGCAAAGATGATTCCGTCGCTCAGGTCGAAGTCGTACGAGGATAGGCTTAAGGAGTTAAAATTGACTACACTCGAGACTAGGAGGCTAAGGGGTGATTTAATCCAGGTTTTTGAAATTATGAATGGGTTCGATAACGTAGATAGAGATAGCTTTTTCGCAATATCTCAATATAATAGAACTAGAAATAACGGGTGTAAGTTGACAAGTAGAAGGTTCGAGACAGCACTTGCCAAAAACTTTTTTTACGCACAGAATAGTAAATAGGTGGAATAGTTTGCCGGTAGAAGTAATTAGTAGCACGTCTATAAACATGTTTAAAAATCGATTACATGCATATGTTGATAGATTGGGTATAATTTAAGGTAGTAAAATTAAGGCTTTGTGGTTCGGAACCCACGTAAAATTGTAGGTCCTCTCCGTCACGAAGGAGGATGCACAATACACAATTACGAACTCAGACAGGTAGACCAGCATGAGTGGATCCTAGGTTCTTTATTGGTTTGAAACATTATAACATTATATATATATATATATATATATATATCTATATAATATATATATATATATTATGTATATATATATATATCTATATATATATATTGTATATATATATATATTATATATTATATATATATATATATATATATATATATATATATATATATTGTATATATATTATATCTATATATATATATATATATATATTTGTGTATATATATATATATATATATATATATATATATATATATATATATATATATATATAATATATATATATATATATACTGTACATATATCACCCTCCTGTTCAACATCACCCACCAATACAACAACCATAGTGGTATCACGAGCCGCAACCCCACTACTCCCAAATGCAGCGGCCCAACCAATAACACCAAACAGGAACCGACATCGACCAAGAAACGATCATCATTTAGGAAAATCGAACACGAAGATTAGAAACCCAGTAAATGTATTATACACAAATATGCAAGGTCTCTATATGGACCATGCAGAGCGCAAATTACAATACTTGCAAAATTTAGCTACGGAAACCAGCATAGATATTATATGCCTAACGGAAATACACTTACATAAGTACGGAAAAGGCTGTGACAACTGCATCGAGAATACTGAAATAGCATTGCTGGACTACAACATTTACAGAGCAGATAGAGTGGCTAGACGAGGGGGAGGGTGTTGTATCTACGTGAAAAACACATACACATGTGAAGTGAGGGTAAAGAAATCAAACAGCACAGTTGAAGTTATATTAGAAGTAAAAGAACTGAACCTAATCATTATGAACATCTACAGACCACCAAACACCACAAAAAGTGAATTTCAATTTGCTGCAAATGAAATAGAAAACATATTAAAATTACTTGAAACTCCAGTAACAAAATTCAAATATTCTAATTTTTCGAAGATTTTAATTTCCCATTCATATCATGGAAGAAAAATGATGAAGTTATATATGTTGAGGAGTTTCATGCCAACATTACTAAAGATGACAGAACCCAAGCAACAATGTTATTAGATATTATGGAACATTACGCCCTTACCCAGGAAATCGGTGAAGCCACGAGAAAGGAGAACGTTTTGGATTTAATCTGGAAAAATAACGAGATAATAATAATAAAAAAAAGTAACGCACACAAAGTTCTCCGACCATGTAACCTCATCGATATACAATTGAAGTTAGCACCCAGAGGTCCGAAAACGCAGAGAGGCAGATGGAATATTTGAAGGCTTAAACATAAATTCAAAGAAAGTAAATTGGGAAAACGTAAATAAAAATTTAAAGGAGGTAAATTTGGGAATTGCTACTACACAAGAAGACTCCACAAGAAATACTATGTATAATAGAGAGTGAAACCAAACCTATAATACTGAAACATATTCCAGAGAGACAGGAAAGAAAACGTAGCAAGCTCGAGAGGAAAATCAGGACTCTGTTCAGGCAACAAAGACAAACCGTAAAATATCTCCACAGATGCAGAACCGATGCAAAGGTACTCAAACAATAGAGGAAACTTGGCGAAATAGAAATGGACCTAAAGTAAACAATTTAGGGTGGCCCACTTTTCAATTTTTTTAAAAAGTATAGGTTATCGTAGTTTTTCCCATTATTTGGCACTATACTAGCACATTGGTTCCATTTTTACAAAAATTGATCAATATTTAGGGGTCTCGCATCGACCTTGAAATTACGAGGTTTTTTTTAAGAATGCGTACTTTTTAACTTTTTACTGAATCAAGATAAATCATTAAGTAGGGATGTTTTCTGAATCCTCTTGATGAGAAAAGTCGTTTGGTGTGCCTTCCAATGTCATACGACTAACGGCTTAAAAGTTGTGCCTGTATACAGGTAATACCAATGTGCTAGTATAGTGCCAAATAATGGGAAAAACCACGATCACCTATATACTTTTCAAAAAAATCAGCAAATAGCAGACAAATAAGGAAGAAAGAAACAATAACTTAAACAATCACTTTTGCATTGTATTGACCACTATCACACGTCACTGGCTGCAACGTTGTCCCTCTGTGCTGTGTCATCGTGGCGAGTGATGACTTCTTGAAGTCGCCGAGCTCTTTCCGGTTCTTTTCCACCACTTGCAGAACATCCTGCAGCTGTGCCTCGTCATTTGTGACCGTGTTCGCATAGTCTTGTATCAGTTGGACTCCTCTTTCAGCGACGTCATTGGTGACCTGGAGATTAGAGATCACATCCTTCAGACGACAAAAGTCCTCGTTCTCGTCCCACTTATCAGTTGGCAGGGTGAGCCACGAAGACCCATACATCTTCAGACCTGCAAATAAGAACCAGGAGGACTCGTCGATCAGGTCGGGGAGTAGCGTCATCTCGTCGACTGAGACGTTCTCGTATGTGAAGTCTTTGGGTACAGGGAGGTGGGACAGCTTCTCTGCCATCTGTTGCTTCACAGTGCCATCCACCTTGTTGCTGCATAGAGCGAAGATGACGGTCTGAGGCCTCAGATACCAGAAGTGCCGCCTCATCACTACCAGTGACGCTTCTGCCACCTCGCGGTCCACTGCCCTATACCTCAGAAAACGCTGGTATAGTACCAGGTCATTCAACGGCGCATCAGCTGCTACAGTTGCCGCCAACCAAGCTGGTACGTACATAAGAGCGATGAACACCACGATCCTGTGCAGTTTGTCGACCAGCTCGGCGTCGAGCTCCAGCTGCCTACTGAACATCAGCAGTTTTGGCGAGGACGTTTTCTTCCTTCCTGTAGCTTTCTTTTTACAGCGAAAACTTTATCGTTCCCGCTCATCGTTGCCACCCGAGGACCACGTTGATCGAGGTAGAAGTCAATGTCTTCTTTCTTGTCCTTGTCGGACAGCAGTCGATTCTTCTTTATATCTTCGACAGCGTCAGATGCTCCGATATCCCACAGCTTGTCCACACTGTCCGAAAACTTCTGCCGTTTCCCTCCGGCGTCAGTTTCTCGTTTTCTGCTCTTTTGGAGTAAGTGCCACTCTTTCCACAATGCCTCTAGCTTCCGTTCGCAGTTGAGCTTTGTGATTGTTTTAATGCGGGCCATGTTCCAAAACTTTAAGACGTTGTTTACGGTTTCTTTGAATGCGTCTTTCCTGTTAGCAGTGTACTGGATAACACTGAAGAAGTATTGCAAAACCTGCCGTGGTGTTGGCAATTTGCTAACACTGATGGAGGACGACGGTTGGCCAACTAAAAAAAATTCCGAGGCCGATCTTAGAGAAGGTAGCGATGTTATTTTCGCCTTTCCTTTTGATGACTCTCTATTTGTAGCTTCAAGAGTTCTTCCAGTTATGGTTGCCATCGATTTGTCCATGACAAAGGATGAGGAACTCAGACAGAATTTCAAAATGTTATGATCTGCAAAAAAAGAAATAGTTTAGGTACCTGGCACAGGCATGGTGCATTTTCTAATTACCTATATACATTATACATTCCGCCCGGGTATGGTGACTCATTTTTTTGAAAAGTATAGGTGATCGTGGTTTTTCCCATTATTTGGCACGATACTAGCACATTGGTATTACCTGTATACAGGCACAACCTTTAAACCGTTAGTCGTATGACATGGGCAGACACACCAAACGACTTCTCTCATCAAGAGGATTCAGAAAACATCCCTACTTAATGATTTATCTTGATTCAGTAAAAAGTTAAAAAGTACGCATTTTTTAAAAAAAACTAGTAATTTCAAGGTCGATGCGAGACCCCTAAATATTGATCAGTTTTTGTAAAAATGGTACCAATGTGCTAGTATAGTGCCAAATAATGGGAAAAACCACGATCACCTATACTTTTCAAAAAAAATTGAAAAGTGGGCCACCCTAGACTAACATTCATACATAAGACAAACGAAAAGGAAAACAAGGTAGCAGAAAACAAAAAATAATCCAAAATACTTCTACACGTTTGCGAAAAGGAAAATGCAGTGTAAGGAGAGTATTGGACCGTTGATAGACGGGGAGGCCGAATACACAAATAACCCGAAAGAAATAAGTGAACTGCTTAGGGAACAATTTAAATCTATGTTTAGCACCCCTAACTCCGAGATGGAAGTAGAAAACCCAGACGAATTTTTTGACATACTGTAGATACAGATCAACCAAGAACAAATCCAGGCACAAACCTAGTAATGGATTTCGAGTTCATGGAAGGAGATGTAATTACGGCCTTATCACAGATGCGAGACAATTCAGCGGCAGGGCCAGACACATGGAGTGCCACATTTCTGAAGAAATGCAAAAAGAGTATTGCAATACCGCTATTCTTACTATGGAGGAAATCACTTGACACAGGACAAATTCCACTCCCCTTAAAGAACGCGAACATTGCCCCCCTACTTAAAGGTGGCAACAGAGCAATGCCCAAAACTTATCGGCCAGTGGCTCTCACCTCATATCTTATAAAGTGTTTTGAACGCATAATTAGAGGCAAAACTACCTACTACCTACAAGAAAAAGACTTATACAACCCAAATCAACATGGCTTCAGGGCGGGAAGAGTATTGGAGCTACTGGACCACCAGGAGAAAATATTAGGAACATTGTGTCGAAGACAAAACATTGGTGTAATATATACGGACTTTGCTAAAGCCTTCGATAAATGTGACCATGAAATCATAGCACACAAACTTAAGGATACAGGAATTACTAGAAAGCTAGGAAAGTGGATATTTAATTTCTTGACGCAAAGAACACAAAGAGTGGTGGTAAACGGAGTTAAATCGGAAGTCTCGGAAGTCGTGAGCTCTGTCCCACAAGGGACTTTTACGTCTAAGAAAGAGGAAACGGAAGGTGAAGACGACTGGTCTCGACTACAATCCATGGAACTCTACTCTCTTGAAAGAAGGCGCGAGCGGTACACAATAATATACATATGGAAAATACTTGAGGGCTCTGTCCCTAACCTCAGAAATGAAATAGAAACAAACTGGAATGAGAGAAGAGACAGATTTTGTACGGTCCCAGCTGCTGTGGGACAAGGTGCCATGAAAACGAGGATGGAAAATACCCTCAGAAGACGGGGCCCAAAACTTTTCAATGTCCTTCCAAAAGAGGTGAGGAATCTCCAGCACACCGACCTGAATAACTTCAAGAACAAGCTGTACAGATGCTTGTGCAAAGCCCCTGACCAGCCATGCGTGGCTGGCTACGAGGGCAGGAGGAGATCAGACAGCAATTCCCTCCTTCACCAAGTCCCGCAAATGAGGCGGGATACTGCAGAGGGGTCGACCGCAGGTCGATCCTGAACCGTCGTTCAAACTCAACAAAATAAGAAGTGTATATATATATATATATATATATATATATATATATATATATACACACACACACCAGGTGTCCCATTCGAAATGAAACAACTTTGAAACTGTAATTTTTAAAGTATTAATGTGAGAATGTTGAAACTTTGCCAGTTACTACACCATATGCATAAGTATTTGTCATAATGTTTTTTGTTTGTTTCAGATTGAATTATGTTTACCACACAAGAAAAAGCGAAATGTGTGTTATGGATGGCTGAGTTGAAGTCCCCTACTCTGGTGCAACGGCGATTCCGTACAATCTTTCACAAGGGACCATCAACCAGAAGAGACCTATATGCATGGACCAAGAAATATGAGGAGACTGGCAGTGTTCTAAAGGAACACTCTGGAGGGCGAACAAGATCGGAAGATGTTGAACGAATGCGTGGAAAGGCGCAGCCCGAGAAAGTCTATCCGTCGTGCCAGTGTCGAACTGCAGATTCCTCGTTCAACTGAAAGAGCGCATCACAGAAGCAGTGGACTCTGTAACCCCTGAGATGCTAGGCAACGTGTGGAGGGAAATTGAGTTGCGACCAGGTCCGTGCTACAAATGGTGCACATAATGTATATATATATTTTTTTTAAATTGGGGTTGTTTAACCTCCTTCGCAACATCTAAGGTCATATGACGGAGGGGACCTACAACTTTACGTGGGATCCGAACCACGGGTCGCTACATAATCTAGGCGGAGAAGACGGTTTCCCATCCAACTACTAACCAGACCCAATGTCGCTTAACTTCGCTGATCTCCGGGAAGCGGTGTTACGACATCGGTCAAGACGTAGCCCGTTTGTAAATATATATATATATATACACATATATATATATACAGGGTGTCCCAAAAAAACTATATACTCTTTATAGCATCATATATTTTATAATTTAAAAAAAAACCAAACAATATATTGTTATAGCAATTGCCAATGAAAGGTAAATTAGTAATCTAAGTGATCAAAATGTTATAGCGAGTTGTTTGCATATAAAATTTGATTAACTACGCCAAGTGCTCAAAATGTTCTCCGGCGGCATTTTGAACATTTTGAGCACTTGGCGTAGTTAATTAAATTTTATATGCAAACAACTCGCTATAACATTTTGATCACTTAGATTACTAATTTACCTTTCATTGGCAATTGCTATAACAATATATTGTTTGGTTTTTTTTTAATTATAAAATATATGATGCTATAAAGAGTATATAGTTGTTTTTGGACACCCTGTGTATATATATATATATATATATATATATATACACCTTAGAGGTAAACTGTCATAAATGCAAAAAACTTCACTTTTCTACGTGAAGGTCAAATTATGATAATAAAATCCCACTCTAATAGACAGAGTTTATTTCCACAAGAGTTTCGATGCCCATTGGCATCCTCTTCGGGTGGATACAGAAAAACGAATATCCACCCGAAGAGGATGCCAGTGGGCATCGAAACTGTTGTGGAAATAAACTCTGTCTATTGGAGTGGGTTTTTATTATGGGGACTAGAGCTCCCAAACTTAGAGCTCCCAAACCTTAGCACGTTGTTCGTCTTAATTGAGAAGTTGCTCGATGTGTCCCCCTTCCTGCTCAACGCAGGCCTCTAAACGTGAACGCCACTGATCAATACACCTGTTTACATATCGTTGAGACACCTTCTCCCAGCCGAACAGAATTCTTTCGCGTAGTTCATCTATGTCTCTTATATTGGTACCAGGGATGTAAACTTTGGACTTCAGGGCTTCCCAAACACCATAATCTAGTGGGTTCGAGAAAATCCGGTGATTTGTTCTCAAGGAATGTGACAGTTTGGCGTGCTCTGTTGCAGGGGTTCCATCTTGTTGGAAAGTATATCTTTCACTCTAGCTAACTGATATTCGACGAATTAGTGGCGAAAGATATACTTTCCAACAAGATGGAGCCCTTGCTAACAGAGCACGCCAAACTGTCACATTCCTTGAGAACGAGACACCAGATTTTATTAAACCCAATATGTGGCCGGCTAGTAGCCCCGATCTTTCACCACTAGATTATGGTGTTTGGGAAGCCCTGAAGTCCATAGTTTACATCCCTGGTATTAATATAAGAGACAATTAGAGACATAGATGAACTACGCGAAAGAATTCTGCTCGGCTGGGAGAAGGTGTTTCAACGATATGTAAACAGGTGTATTGATCAGTGGCGTCCACGTTTGGAGGCCTCCGTTGAGCAGGAAGGGGAACACATCGAGCAACTTCTCAATTAAGACGAACAACATGCTAAGGTCAGCATCTATGAAGTTTGGGAGCTCTTGTCCCCTTACTTTTTTTAATATGACAGTTTACCTCTAAGGGTCACTTTCTTTTACACACCCTGTATATATATTATATATATATATATATATATATATATATATATATATAATAGCTTACCCAAAGTGGACATGATCACAGATCAACGGCAATGGAAAGAATACACAAAAAAAATAGCAGCAAGAGAAAAGAGGGCAGAAAGTAGTTGGTTAGTTGTCTATGAAGTGAATAATTCAACGGATACATTTTGTACATTTAAGGAAATTTAAGGAAGGGGTCAGATTCTTAGTGTATAAAGACTCAGTGAGTTTTTCTGTCAAGTTCGGTAGATTGGGGAGATAGAACAGAGAACTGATTAGCGTTTATTGGGAATCCAACTCAGACAATCCAACTGTCCAAGCCATTCATCAGCCCTGCTTTATGTCTTCTACCCAAACTGTGGACCTCTTAGTATGAAAGTGTTTGTCTACAGCTCGACTTAACTCGTGCATTAACCATTCCATTGCACGTAGTTTTTACTTTTATGAAATTGTCATTACTAATTTTATTATTTCTCGTTTCTTTACGTGTATTGTTGTTATTTCTTCATCACTGTAATCCTTTTTTGGTTTTGGTTTTTAAATTTATTGCTTAATTAGTTGTATCGTTGATTACCTTGATGGATACTGTACCTTATTTTAGATGGGGGTATCTGTCTTCTGCTAATAAACATTATTATCATTGTCATTACCATTATCATCGTTATCATTATTACCATATACATATTGTTAGTATTGTCGATTCGTGTACTTTATATTTTTGTTTCCATTTTATATTATTTTTGTAGTCTTAACTTTGGGTAGTTTTTATTACTACTTGTTTCATTACCTGTCTTATTTTTATTTCTCTTTTAGTCCTAATTTTTAATTTTTAAATGTATTATTGTTTGATTATTTATATAATCCTATTTTATAGGATTAATATCCTGCCAATAAAGCTTATCATTATCATCATTATCGTATACAATTATATCAGGTATCGGAAAGTGGCCAGTTGTTAAAATGATAGAAATGGCCTGTCGTAAATAATCATTTACTTCAATGGAAGAGGTGGAATTACTTGGAAAAAGACTTATCAATTAAAAACATTGTATAAGGAGGAATTTCCTGTCAAATGGCTTAAGGTTATTAAAAAAATCTCACATTAGAAATTTTTTTACCTTTTGGTTTTCTTTTCTTATTTTCTAACTCACCCTTGCATTTTATATGTTGTGATATTGAAACTAAAATTAGTAGACCGTAAATAAACTTAAATAAAAACCTGCACCTGTTTCTATACTAATTTCTATAACGGATTTCAGCTTTTCACTTTATTTTTAATTTTTTAATTTCGATTTCAGTTCTTCTATATTTTATTCATTGCTTTTTTTTATATTTTTGTTCTTTTAATAATTTCAGTTTTATAGGTTTATCAATTCCAGTACTTATCGATTCCCCATCCCTGATATACTGTATATATATATATATATATATATATATATATATATTATATAAACTCTTATCAACGTTTAACATATACGGTAAGTGTTAGCAAATTGAACTTAAGTTTTACACAAAGCATCGCTCTGCCCATACACCTATTCAGGGTACGAGCAGCTCGCAGCATTATTGCCAAATATATAGAGGATCAAAATAAAACCTTCTAAATTTAGAACTTGTAACTTCTTTTTGAGGGTGCATTCCAGGGAAGTTTTTCCTTCTTTTGGGTATCAAAGCTTCTCGTGAGATGATACAATAACTTCTTTTAATGATACGTAATTTCTTTAGAGAGAAGAATTGGTCTTCAAAACTCCTTTTTTGGAGTGATTTGGGAGAATAGAAGATAATATTTCTATGTATAGAAGGTTGTGGGAAATCTTTGTTCTTTTCTTTGAAGGTGAACAATCCTAGGTGAACAATCCTAGTTCTGTAGATCGGAGTGTATGTATATACAGCATATATATATTTTTTTTTCACCTTTATATACCTCTAGATTAGTGTTTCGCAGCTGGCTTTTCCTCACGACCACGTGTCAGGATCTTAGGTCGGCGCGAACTCTTATCATCCTACAGGGATAAACAAACTCACGAAGCGGTTTTTTTTTTTGCGCACAAATCACTACTGCAGGGGTAAATAAACTACAGCCCTGAGGGTCGCGACCCACCGTTTGAGATTCCGAGTTCGAATCCTGGTAGAGCATTTTATATATATATATACTGTATATGTATACACCGGTGTGTATATATATATACACACACATATATTAGTGGTGGACCGGATATCCGCATCAGCACTTGTGACTGCGGATGTTATGCGGATATTACCTCTAATAAATTATGCAATTTACAATTAAATTAGCTCATAAAGTAGCTTATAAGGCCTAGTCATGCACATTACACGTAAAGTATTAATTATTAATGAACAAACAAATATATAAACCTCAAAATATAAATACCTGGTAACAGAAAATTGAATGAAACTTGTTTCATTGAATTTTCTGTGGATGAAACTCTTGAGAGTTATTATTTTTATCATAATGAAAACATTAATATTAATTTTAATTCTTATGCATTGCCTGCCATAATAGTAGTATCACGAAAGTTGAAAAATTATGTCATATATTCATAATTCTATATTATATTGATAGATTAACTAAATATCTGCATCCGCGGATATTGAAATTAAAGATCCGCATCCGCAGATGTTGAAAAACTGACATCCGGTCCACCAGTAATATATATATATATATATATATATATATATATATATATATATATATATATATATATATCGTATATGGGATGAATTTCACAATTAAACACGTGTAAAATGAATGAATGATGCATCATATATATATATATATATATATAATCCAAAAAATGGCCACTTTTTCCACCGGGCTAACAAACCCCAATTCCAAGAATAAATAAATGAAACAGAATTCATGTTAAATCCTATATATTTTCCTTAAAAATGAGAGGTAGTTTATTTAAATCGGATGAGTAGCCATTTTACAAATTCAACTTCAACAATAGTTAAGAAATAAAGTTCAAAAGGAGGTTAATTAGAGACTTAGCTAAACATTAAATTAGTTTACAATGAATAAAATCGAAATAATTAAAACATTAACGCAGCAAGTGTTCAATGTTTCCTCCATTATTATCAATAACCGATTGCAACTTTGTGAGCCACTGGCGAACTGCTGTGGAAATGGTATCTTGATCGAGCTCATTCCATGCTATGCTGTTTATAAAATGCACTCTCGAAGCTGAATGACATCCTGAATAGTTTGTAAATTTTGTCAACTGAACGTCCCCATATGAAATAGTGAAGTGAATTTAAATCGGGACTATTTTAATGATAATATTAATAATAAGAGCACTTACATGAAATGGATGAAAGTTTGCATTACAAACTTTGGTCAAAACATTTCAACTATTCCGAGTTTGAAACAGAAGAAAAATATTTAATTTTGATGCCGGAAGTATTAATCATTAATACTTCGAATTTCTCTTTGTAAAAAATTCATTGTATAAGTTCTTTTAATGCTATCAGCGTAGTACAAAGAAGGAGCGCTTTTTTTCTGTTAAAAGATTTTCTACTTCGATTGAAGTATTCTCTTCTTATTAAAGAATTCCTCTTTCTAATTCTCTCCACTAGTTTCACCAGCTTGAGATCATATAAAAGAGGCAGTCGATGGAAGGTGTCGTTAATACCTTCATCATGCTTCAACTAACAATAACAGTAAGTATTTCAAATTAGGAGACTTCTAGCATCGCTCCATCCTTTATTATACTCTAATTTCACTATATATATCAATTGATTCCAAACCTGTTTGGCAAAAGGATTCCCTTTCTACAAAGTTCATTGAAAAAAGGTGACATCCGGGACTAACTATTCTTCAAAAATCTCTTGAGCCTGGGCAATCGCGGTGTAATTGACCAGCCCGACTCAAACCGCGGAAAATGTAATGGGAATCGAACTCGGAACTTTTAGAATCCGAGCCCAATCTTCAACCAACCGGGACACAGTTCATATATTCATAATTTTCATTTAGTTGAATAAATCGAATGTTCTTACGCGCTCTTGTCGATGTTGATCAAATGGCTCGAACGACGGTTTTGTGTTTGTAAAAACACTCTACATGTTTTTTTATACTTAACATTTAATATATTTAATTAATATTTAATATTTTTTTAAAAGTTCATAAAACTAAAATTAATTTGGAAATAATGCCTTATATTTGAATAATATAGGTTAAAACACACACACACACACACACACACACACACACACACACACACGTATGTGAAGAGAGACCAACGCACAGAACTGCAATGAGAACGAGAACGAGATATATATATCGTGTTTGATCACAGATTAAATTAATAGGTTAAATCATAGGTAGAAAAAGAAAGTTTCACTGTATTTTACGAAGCATCACTCCACTCATGCATCCATTTAGGGTACGAGCAGCTCGCAGCACCATTACCATGTACATAGAGGGTCAACCAACTAACGATGCTTCCGTACGTGCTTCATCGCTACTGGAAGAACAATGCTCTGAGTTACCATAGTTCAGACATCTTCTTCCTTATGTCGTTAGTTTGCATTGCAGACACACCCATTCTCTATTCCCTGTCCTCTATCTCCTTTCCCCCATCCGTCCCCCAGCTGCTATTCTCTAACCCCCAAAACCCCCGTTGTCTGTCCGTCCATATATCCATTCTTATATACAGGGTGTACATAAAGTCAGGATCTATTTTTGTGAAGCACTTGGAAATTATATGGAATTCAATCATAAAATGATAAAGTGGTAACATTTATTAAATAATTAAGAGTAGGATTCGACGTGACGCCCATCAGTATCCCTGCACAGCTCAAATCGTTCCACAGCATTTCTAAACACATTCTGGAGCATTTGCGGGGTTATGTTATCTGCAGCAGTTCGTATACGTGTACGTAAGTTTTCAAGACTCGTAATCTTCGTCTGATAGACGTGCGATTTCATAAAGCCCCATGCAAAGAAATCTAAAGGGGTTAAATCTGGTGATCTCGCTGGCCAAGGTCTGTTGCTTCCGCGTCCGATCCAGCGATTTGGAAAACGTCCATTTAGATAATCCTGAACAATTTTGGCATAGTGACAAGGAGCACCATCATGTTGATAGACGACGGTACTAACAATCCTATCCCCGTCGTCTATCAACATGATGGTGCTCCTTGTCACTATGCCAAAATTGTTCAGGATTATCTAAATGGACGTTTTCCAAATCGCTGGATCGGACGCGGAAGCAACAGACCTTGGCCAGCGAGATCACCAGATTTAACCCCTTTAGATTTCTTTGCATGGGGCTTTATCAAATCGCACGTCTATCAGACGAAGCTTACGAGTCTTGAAAACTTACGTACACGTATACGAACTGCTGCAGATAACATAACCCCGCAAATGCTCCAGAATGTGTTTAGAAATGCTGTGGAACGATTTGAGCTGTGCAGGGATACTGATGGGCGTCACGTCGAATCCTACTCTTAATTATTTAATAAATGTTACCACTTTATCATTTTATGATTGAATTCCATATAATTTCCAAGTGCTACACAAAAATAGATCCTGACTTTATGTACACCCTGTATATATATATATATATATAATTTGTGCAGTGGAACCTCAATATTAATATAAGTGGGAGTAAAAATATAATTGTCTCTGCAAATAAAAATTAAATCTAATAAGGTTAAGTCAAGCTTCATTAAGTATCGTCAAGTATGTGAGTTACGTTGGAGGCCAAGCTACGCAACGCTGACTTAGCTTAAAAAAAAATTAATTGGTTTGGTTCCGTTGGGTTAAATAAATAAAAGAAAAATATTGAATACTTTTTATTTTCGAACATCTTCGTTTGGGAAAGTTCAAACGACTTCACCAAAAATTTTGCATTTTAGAAAAAAAATTCATGTCTCGTGAATTTAGTCCGTCGGTAACGAAGTATGCCATTCAAGAAGTTTCAGCCCGGAATGACCTTTACAATAAACTAAAGGGTGATCCGAAAAATGTGTTCCAAAAATAATGTATAATAAATTATTTTTTTGGAACACCTTTTTTGGATTACCCTTTATTACTTCACTCGGTATTTTCATTTTAACGTCATTATAGATTTCATATAAATTTATATTATTTAATAATAATAATAATAATAATAATAATAATAATAATAATAATAATAAGATAAATTAAACGAAGGACGAAACTTAGCAATACTCACAACTTTATAAGGGGGTCAAATGCTTATATAAAAAATTAGCTATTATAGGTGCGATTTACTGTGCGATTTATGATAAAGGCTACATAGTGTTTCAATTCGTTATTTCTTAATTATTTTAATTTTGTAGAGAAAGAAATGGGATATCACTTTGAAAAGGCAAAAATATAGACCTGTGAAAAGGACGATTTGAAATTGCAGATACTCTGAGTTTCTCTCGTTTGTGTAGAACATGCTTGGGATGATATAAATGTATCTGTGATTAGAAAGGGTACATATATGTTGCCTTAGGGAGGAAACACAAACTTGTGGTCCATCATGCTCCTGATGAATCATCCACCTGAATATATAGAACCAGAAGTATTCGCAGTATGAATTAGAGACACGTTTACAAGAAACGATTATTCACTGAACTATTCATTTGAATATGATAAATTAAACCATTCTTGTTTCCACTGATGACGAAGTACATACTGAAGCCTGCTAAATACGTTGACCTTTTATTTACTTGACAATGAAGCTGCGAGTTACTCATACACTGAATGGGTGCATGTGTGATGCAGTCCTTTGTAAACAAACACACACACACACACACACACACACACACAAACACACATACACACACACAAATATATGTGTATATATATATCATGTATTTTAATTACTGTATATTTATCTAATGTTCATATTCTCAGGTTTTGTCGATTTTGGCTGCCTGCAGCATCGGGAACTCCAAGCCAGTTCCCGACACTCAGTACATTCCACCTTGGCAGAGACCTAGTACTAATCATCACAGTAAATCTACGCCGTCTACTCCTAGTTATACTACAAAATCTAGTTATGGGTATCACCCTGCTGCACCTACTACGTCTGTTCCCGTATATCAGTATCATGCACCTGGGCAAAACCCGCAACGTGGAAATCAATATATTCCACACCGGCATAGTCCAAATACTAATCATCTCAGTAAATCTACGACGACTACTCCCAGTTATACTACAGAATCTACTTCCGGGTTGCCACATGGAAATGAATATATTCCACCTTGGCATATATCTAGTACTAATCATCACAGTAAATCTACGCCGTCTACACCTAGTTATACTACAAAATCTACTTATGGATATCACCCTGCTGCACCTACTACGTCTGTTCCCGTATATCAGTATCATGCACCTGGGCAAAACCCGCAACATGGAAATCAATATATTCCACACCGGCATAGTCCAAGTACTAATTTTCCCAGTAAATCTACGACGACTACTCCCAGTTATACTACAGAATCTACTTCCGGGTTGCCACATGGAAATGAATATATTCCACCTTGGCATATATCTAGTACTGATCATCACAGTAAATCTACGCCGTCTACTCCTAGTTATACTACAAAATCTACTTATGGGTATCACCATGCTGCATCTACTACGTCTGTTCCCGTATATCAGTATCATGCATCTGGGAAAAACCCGCAACATGGAAATCAATATATTCCACACCGGCATAGTCCAAGTACTAATCATCTCAGTAAATCTACGACGACTACTCCCAGTTATACTACAGAATCTACTTCCGGGTTGCCACATGGAATATATACTCCACACCGGCATAGTCCAACTACTAATCATCACAGTAAATCAACGACGACTACTCCCAGTTATACTACAGGATCTACTACTACTCTCGGATACAGTACAGATTCTTCTTCCGAGTATACTACAGGTTCTACTCCACAATGTGATAAAGGGAAACTTTTGGATGCCCTTGGAAACTGTGTTGAACCTGAAATTATTAGAAACCTTCACGTATTTCAGGAACCACAAAATTTCGATGGGGATGAGGAACCTGCTGGTCCGATCCCGAAACCTAAAGTAAGGCTTAACCTCATAGTCATTCGCACAGCTGATGAAGAAGAGGATGAACCAATTATCATTCCTCCTCCTGAAGAAAAAACTCTGGTGTTGGTTCTCAGTAAGAAGGGCGAAGACGGTGCTAAGATTATTGAAGTTCCTGCTCCTCCTGGTCAACAACCCGAAGTGTTCTTCGTTGATTATGTTGAAGGAACGAATACCATGTTACCAGGAGGAATTTATCTTGAAGATGCTCTTAAATATGCTGTACATGTTGATGGTGTTCGTGAATTAAACAGTAACGAAGATCCAGGATATTCAATGGGAGAACGATCAGAAAGATACAACGGTGCTCCAGGAGGATCAGATGATAACCAAGAAGAATACATGTCTTATCACTATAAATGATGGTGAATAAATCATCACTTGCATTAAAATATCCTTTATATATTACTGTTGAGTAAAATATAATCTCTTTAATAGCAAATTAACTGCCTTACTCTCTCTCTTTACTGTGGCTATTATAACGGACACTGCTCTTCTGAACGCTCTAACTGCATGCCTCCGCCTTCAAGAAGAGCACACAATATCATTCCTTTTCTGTCCAATTCCATAACGCAAGGGTTAATCGATATTTTTAAACTTTCATCTACTCAACTGATCTACTCTGGAACAATCTTCCTCAATCCAATTTTCCCCCTGTCTTTGACCTCCAGTCTTTCAAACGCCGAGTGTCGAGGCATCTCGGAAACCCTAGACTTTGATTTTGGTTCTCTTCGTCTTCTTCTATGGGGGGAGCGCTTTGCGGACATTCCCCTTTGGCCCCTCTTTCCTGCATAAAAAACCATAGAAAGTTCGTCTATACAATTACGTAGCCCCAACAAAATAAAAGAGTACTGCCTTTAATTAAAAGGTACATAGATTCAGTGTGTATTGCCGTTATGACAACAGTACTTAAAGTTACATCATTACAAACAAACACTACCTTCAGATGCAATAAACCGACTAAGTTGTTAGAGAGTAAATATTTATTATGTACTTACTTTAATTTGTTCATTATGTCTTTATGTTTTGAAGAACTAACGGGTTCTGAGGCTATAATATTATTACATTTTATATATATATATATTTTTTTTTTTTTTTTTAATTGGGGTTGTTTAACCTCCTTCGCAACATCTAAGGTCATATGACGGAGGGGACCTACAGCTTTACGTGGGATCCGAACCACGGGTCGCTACATGATCTGGGCGCAGAGTACGGTCTCCCATCCAACTACTACCCAGACCCAATGTCGCTTAACTTCGCTGATCTCGGGGAATCGATATATATATATATATAATATATATATATATCTGTATATTTGATATATTTTTTAAGTAAAGTTATACATGTAAAAATGAAAGTCGATTTCTTGTAAAAATTAGAAAATTGTTGAAATTATTAACTGAAATTTTATTCCTTCCTTTTAAATTACAGATATTTCATTGTAGACCAAAACCTTAATGTGTTGGATCTTTAAAGAAACTATAAACAATATTATAATGAACTCTATATCATATTTATGCTTTGCTTCCATCTGAAAAAGAAGCCATCATCCGTAGTTCAGTGAGTAACACCTTTTCTCTATGAACAAAGTGAAAACACTGGGGTCAGGGTTTCGAACCTCGGTATTGTTGGTAATAATAATAAAGGAATAAAACCAATGGGCTGTATAAATTGACCTAAGCACTGTGCTACTTTCCGGGACCCCCTGACTGATTATTATCTGAGAAAGAATTACCGTATTTTACGCCTCATAAGACGCTACTTTTTTCCTGAAAAACGTCTCCAAAAATCACATCAGGGCTCATATGTTACTGTTTTCTTTAATGTTCTTTTAATAAAGTTATGGGAATATATTTTTTATCAGGCTGATAAATCTTCGAAATATTTTTTTCCTAAATATTCTTTGCTAAATATAGGGTGCGTCTTACCACTTGTAGCGTCTTATGAGGCGTAAAATACGGTATGTCAGTATGCAGCCTAATTCCAAAAGCTGCACCTTCGAAATGTCTCTTCAGGAATGAAACTTTGAGAACCACTCAGCTAAACCGTACGTTGACCCGTTGTCTGATTTAATAAAAAAAATGTAGAATTATTGAATCTTCTCTTCAATTCTTGAACCGTAAGGTGTGCAGTTGGTTCAAAAAGTAATTTCGTAAAGTTCTGATTCCTGGTAGTTGTCTGTGGCACGTACAACTGAATGAGTATACCAAGTGAAACATGCTTACATCCTAATTTTGATTGCATAAATTTAACTTTCTCTTCAACTTGAGCTAAGATGTATGTATCTCTGTGTGTTTTATGAAATATCATTACATGTACAGAAAGAACCCACCACCAGTCACCCTGGCACCTAGCTAAAAACCTCTCCAACAACTATATTTCTTCTTTCCCTCCTCTTTTCCATTCTGACGG
The DNA here is from genome assembly GCA_023014485.1 of Bathynomus jamesi. Lineage (NCBI taxonomy): Eukaryota > Metazoa > Arthropoda > Malacostraca > Isopoda > Cirolanidae > Bathynomus > Bathynomus jamesi. Next base: position 771,683 of record JAJOZX010000317.1, on the reverse strand, counting down.
CTCAATTATCGTCTCTTTTGATAAAGCTGAACTCTTCGCTCAAACTTTCGCCTCCAGCTCAATTCTAATTACGTCTGAAATTTGAATTTTTTTCCAATCATATTTTTTTTAAATCTAGGAAGACGTACGGTCCTGATGGGATCCCTCCAGTTCTTCTCAAGAACTGTGCTTCTGCACTGACACCCTATCTAAGCAAACACTTTCCTCTTTGTTTTTCATCTGGTACTTTTCATAACTGCTGGAAGTGCGTTTACAGTCAGCCTGTCCCAAAGAAGTGGGACCGCTTTCAACTCTCCATCTATCGTTCAACTGCCTTGATTTCTTGCCTTTCTAAACTTTTTCAGTCTACCTTTAATAAGAAGATTCTTAAACACCTCTCTATTCACACTTCTTTCAGATCGTCAGTGTGGCTTCCGAAAGGGATGATCTATTAGCGATCTTGTTGCATATCTCTCTGACTCTTGGTCATCCTCCTTTCGGGATTTCGGTGAAACTTCTGCTGTTGCGATAGATATATCAAAGCTTTTGATAGAGTCTGGCACAAATCTTTAATTTCGAAACTGCCCTCCATCGGTTTCTATCCTGCCTGTGCCTTTATCTCTGATGTCCTTTCTGGCCGATCTACAGCTACAGTTGTAGATGGCCACTGTTCTTCTCCTAAAGCTATTAATAGTGGTGTTCCCCAGGGCTCTGTTCTGTCACCCACTCGCTTCCTTTTATTTATCGATGTTTTTAAGTCGCATTTCCTGCCCTATACATTGTAAGAGACCATGAACGTGAAAAGCCTCAAACAACATCACTCTCAAAAAAAACAAATGACTATCTAGCAGATGCTGGCATAGGACCTGAACAGCTTGAAGACATCGCAACTAAACCTCTCATGGAAAAAATAACCACCATCAAAAGAAGATATAACAAGAAAAGATCAGGAGAAAAGGAGAAGAACTGGGAAGAGCACAAGTTCAGCAAAGTATACAAAGAGGATGTGCTGAACAGAGTATATATAGAGAGGGAGAAAACTGTGGAGTTCCTGGTAAGAGGGGCACTGAGACCAGAGGACGAACGACTGGTAATAGCAGCACAGGACCAGGCATTACGAACAAACTGGTTCAAAAAGAACATCGAGGGCAGAAATGAAAGCGAGATGTGCAGATTGTGCTCAAAGAGCCCAGAGACTGTAAGTCATATACTGTCAGGGTGTGAAGTACTCCTGCACAGAGGAAACTACACAGACAGACACAATGCGTCTGCAAGCTAATCCACTTCAAGCTGTGTAGGAAATACGAAATAAGGCTAGAAACTGAAAAGCACTGGGAACATATTCCACAAGGAATAGAAGACAGTGACAAAGTGCTGCTCCTATACGATCACGAGATACCAACTGACATCAGGGTATCAGGATGCAGACCAGACATAGTGGTGAGAGAGAAGGAGGGTAATAAGTGCCTATTGGTGGAAGTAGGAGTCCCTGCAGACTGGAATGTGGCAAACTATGAAAGGGGAAAGGTATTAAAATACCAGAGACTCAAACATGAAATAAGAAGAATGTGGAATGTGGAACCTGAGATCATCCCAATTGTAGTAGGGGCAACAGGAGCGGTAAAGAAGTCCACAGTAGAGTTCCTGAACCAACTGCCCATAAGTGTGACGTCTGGAGAAATTGTAAGGGAGATATTACGACACAGCACCTCCATCTTACGCCTAGTACTAGGCTGTACCTAGAAATTCCTTAGGGTTAAGGTTTAACCCCGGAAGCAAGGAACTCTCCATCTGGAGTAGAAGGGAAAAAACTAAAAAGAAAAAAGGAGGGTGAAATGAAAGAAACTTTTTTAGAATTCAGTTCTGTAGGGGCACCCAAAAGTTAGCCTGTGGTACCAATAAAAAATCTGTAAAATATTAGCTACCTGCAACATCAATTTCACCAACCTCAAGGAGATCAAAAATTTTGCCTTTCAGGTCCCCCCCCAAAAAATTAAGGAAAAATTCAAAGATTTAAGCGTATCATCCGTTGTGTTTATGCTAGGAAGATCATTTTTATTTCATTTGATTTATCTATTTATGTTCTTTAACGTTTCTCCTATATACTTTTCTCCCATTCCTCGCAGAAATTTGAAAAATTTGGTATTTCATGAAAAATACTAACAAAAAATAGGAATTTTTTTATCTTTCGTCGAGTTTCTCAATTTTAGTAGATGTTTTAGCACCATTTTAAGGTTTCCATTTGTTTAGATTTTCACAGATTTAAATTATTTCATAATTATATTATTTAGGGTTTGTTATTTATACTATATTACATTATAATTTATATCTCTTTTTCAGATTATTTGATTGCTTTGATAAATTTTTATATTGAATCTGATTCGCTAAAAACATTTACAGTCACTAACATAGTCTAATTCTATTCCGACGCACAAAACAAAATTAGGCATGGCTTCCATGGCCGCGAATGAATCAGCAAAAATGAAGACAAGGAATACTCAACAGCTGAATCCAATCTTTGGACCACCAAAGGATCTCTCACTGATTTATTTGCCTTCGTCCGAAGATATACTTCAGTGTTTCCTTTATGTTAGACAGGAAAGAATTAAGTCAGGAGAAGCTAATCCAAAAACTTATGATGTTGCTACAGTCGTTGCCCAAAAAGTAAAGACTGTGTGGGATTGTGCTTCTATTCCAACTAGCCATCATAAGACCATAACACAGCGCATCCAAGTTTGTACGAAAAATATAAAAATGTCTTGAAACAATTGAAAGGGCGGAAACACCAAGCATTCTATCAAACATTGCTTCACAAATTTAAATTTGACTCACTGAAGCTCTTTGGTACAGCTTCTTGTAAATGTGAAGACTTCCTGACATGTCGTTGTGAGAAAGACCGAAAAGTTCCTGTTCTGGAAAGGGATTTCCTTAATGACCAACGAACGTCTCGAAAAATGATGATTGGAACCGTAGATAAAGTGGTCACCAAAAAGATGGAAAAAAGAAAAAGGTTCCACAAAAGTATGAGGAATATACAGCACGGATCCCGAAAGGAATGAAAGAATTTGATACTGCTGCAACTGTTTCGTCAAGTTCCAGCGAAACGGACGAAAGCAGTGAGCCGTTTAAACTCACGACAAAGCCATTAATTAATCCTGGACCTTCACAAATGAGAATGCGGTTGCCAACAGTGGGTAGAGAATGCAATCGAAGATGACTATCTGACCGTACTGGGGCAGCTCTTGCATCTGCTGTTTTTCAAGATTTAAAATTAATTAATAGTGAAGATACTTCTTCAGTGATCGACAGAAGGAAGATAAGACGAGAAAGGAGAAATATTAGAAAATAACTCTCTGAAGATACCTCAACTTTCAGTTCAAGTGATCATGTTATGGGTCTCTACTTTGATGGAAAAAAAGATCGAACAAACGTTATGATAATGAAAGGTAGTAAGTATAATTCTAGGAATACTATTGGAAGAGCATATTGTCCCTTTGAAAGAACCAGGCTCAACTTACTTAGGCCACATAGCTCCAGAATTAAGCACAGCAAAAAGCATTTATAGAGGCATTTTTGAGTTCTTGGTATGCAAAAATATCAGTGCTAGAAATATTATTGTCATTGGCTGTGATGGCACTGCAGTCAATACTGGAATAAAAGGAGGCATATTAAAAAATTTGGAGCAGAACTTTAACAAACCCTTTCACTGGTTTATTTGTCTCTCTCATGTTAATGAGGTACTATTAGGTTAGAACACCTCGATGGGCCCTCCCATGGTCCACCAGAAATGTCAGGACGAATTGGAAAAGCATTAAAATCTGTTGACCAACCAATAGTTAAGTTTGAAGCCGTGGAAGGAAATTCTCTTCTAATTACTGATTCTGATGATCTAAGTACAGATCAATTGTACCTCTACAAAGCTTCTCAACCTATTACTTGTGGGTGTTGCAGCAATAACTTAGCAAATCTTCAACCTGGGCCAATGGTCCAATCCAAATGGTTGACTATTGCTAACCGCATCCTGCGTTTCTACATGGGATGTGAAAATCCGATGGATAGCTTAAAAGTGCTGGTAGAATACATCGTCAAAGTTTATGCTCCAACGTGGTTCACGATCAAGACAAAACCTTGGTGCTATGATGGACCTCGTCACCTGTGGCAGATGGTAGCTTATTCAAGATACCTAACAAAGGAGCTTGGAGATAATGTTGATAAAGTTATCATTCGTAACGCCTACTTTGCGCATCAAGAGAACCTTCTTGCAATGATTACTGATAACACTGAACAACAAATTTTTACTTTTATTCTGTCTCAGCAACAAACAAAACTGGTCTATATGAAGTCGACGATGCTGATTCCGAAAATGTTATTCATTTTGGCGTATCACGCATAGTTTCCATGAAATCTTAAAAAATATTATACATTTATTGTATATTGTATATGCACGTTTATAGGATGGTACTACATGAAACACTATTGCATGACTAGGCCCACACTATTGCGTCAACCCAAGCGATAATCACTTACAATGCAGTGTTATCAAATGTAAAATGTAGTCAGAGTTGCGAGATAATAAAATAAATGAACAGCTTTTACTACAAAAATTGAATATTTTTTCCAAAACAAAAAAATGGAAATTTCTCAAAAACTATACGTGATAGGAAAATAATAAGACCAATTTCGTAATCAGCGTTAAAAACTCTATAATAATGACATAAAATTTTAACTGAGACAAAATCATTGTTGAACATTGTAACCGGCCAAACATTCGAAAATTGACAATACGAAGCATCGAAGTAGCAAGATCTCAAGCTGAAAAAATGAAAAGCATTCGCGAGTTCAGTGTACCGAAGCTAAATTTCCATGCACTTGACTACACTGATATTATATTTTGGACAGATAGTCCCATCAGGCTTGAGCCACCATTGACAAAACACTTAACCAAAGAGGAGTTGATATCATTGGCTGAGAACACTAGCGAAGAAAAATTAAAACTCAATTCCCTTGTCATACACAAGCAGTAGAAAGAAGTATCAAACTTGTAACAGAAGCGGCAAGAGCAGTTTATGGAAGCGAGAGGAGAGTTGGCTACGTTAAAACCAAAATTGCATCTCAAACAATAACGAAATCATTTGAAAACAAGAGAGACTACAAAACTGAATAAGAAGCTTTCTAAATTATTGTGGTGCGTGGGTTAGGGTGGAACTCAAACAGCAAAATTACCCACGTGGCGAGTTCTGGGTAATTTAAGCCGAAATATGCATGGCTCGTATCTAGCTTAAATTAGCGGAGAGTTGCCCCAATAAACCAACATATTTAAAGCCGTGCAGCTATTTTATGAGCATCTAAAAGAAAACTGAATCACTGAATGACGCTTAACATCAACCAATCAACGAAAGCAATAAAAACTCCTATTTTTTTGTTAGTATTTTTCATGAAATACCAAATTTTCCAAATTTCTGTGAGGGATGGGAAAACGTGTATAGGAGTAAAGTTAAAGAACATAAATAGACAAATCAAATGAAACAAAAATAATCTTCCTAGCGTAAACATAACGGAAGATACGCTTAAATCTTTGAATTTTTCTTTAATTTTGGGGGGAACATGAAAAGCAAAATCTTTGACCTCCTTCAGGCCGGTGAAGTTGATGTCGCAGGTAGCTAATATTTTACAGATTTCTTATTGGTATCACAGACTAACTTTCGGGTGCCCCTACAGAACTGAATTCTGAAAGTTTTTTTCACTCCAGTCCAGCCTATTATACATTCCTATGCCCATGATTCTTTACTTCTTCAACCACTTCACAAAGCGTCCCTCTCAACAGTCACACAATGCTTTGATTGAGACACATACGGCTTACCTGACCTCTGACCTTTCTACTTTTTCTGACTGAGACAGAGAAAAACTTGTAGTTTTCAGTGCCTTAAAAATCCAGTGATTATCTTAATCTGTCTACTCCAGTGGCGGACCTACATTTTTGGGACCCTGAAGCTTGAACTGTTATGGGGGCCCCTTCGCAACCAGCAACAATAGGGCAACATCCAACAAGGTTCAAAGGGCCTTGCTGCCCTTGCCCTTGAATAGATTCTGGCGAGCTCAGCGAGCCCATACAGCTGGGGGTTCGGGCGCTGGAAGCCCCCGAGAAAATTTTGAAATTTGACCAATTACAGGGGCATTTTGAGGCCATATGAAATGGGTATTAGAGCATATTCTAAGGTCAATATTAAGTACTTCAACCCATTGGCTTATGATTCTATCACTAAAATAGCCTTATTTTAATAACAAACACTTAAAAAAACTCCATCGATTTTGTTGAAAAATTCACTCATTAAAAAAAAGTTGTTTCAGGGCCCCTCCTGGATTAGGGGCCCTGAAGCTTAAGCTTCATTAGTTTCATAGTAGATCCGCCACTGGTCTACTCGTCACATTTTTCCAGACGACTATCTCATTATCGTTAACGACACACAACTCAATCTTTCCCTCAATCTTTCCTCTTCTCTTCACATTCTAGGTTTCTCATGATCTTTCTTGGAAAAGTCTCACCCTTTTCTAAAATATTATCTTGGAGGTCAGATGTGCTGTACCGTCTCTGCAGTTTATTCATTCCCATTCAGTTGCTGTTTCTGTTCAGGGTTCTTCTCCGTCCCTGTATGGAGTACGCGTCTCATGTGTGGGGTTGCTCAACCCACACAGCATTGCTTGACCGGGTGGAATCAAAGGCTTTTCGTCTCATCAATTCCCCACCTCTGAGTGACTGGCTTCAATCCCTCCCTCTTCGCCACAATGTTGCTTCTCTCCTTTCACTATCACTATTATAACGGACACTGCTCTTCTCAACTATCTAACTGTATGTCTCCTCCTTTAAGGGGATTTTGTACTCTAAATAGAGGTAGACGTTTTCTTACACTTTTCATTGTCCCAATTTTATGAATTTTGAAATGTCTAATGCGTTAGACATTTCACATTAATTATATATTTTATTAAAAATTTTAGTATATCAATTGAAATTTCGGATCACCTGAAGATCAGGCTAACTAAAGAAGGCTGGGGGCCCTGATCTTCAGATGATCGGAAATTTCTCAACTGTCCCAATTTTTTAAATAATTAAAAAGTCTAATCTGAAGCGTCTAATGAAATGTATAAAAAGTTGTCTGACAATAATGTGAAATGCATGAAAGTTTAAGGAGTTTAAGTTTACGTATAAGTTTAAGTTTCCATAAAAAAATTGCTTCACAGTATTACTCTTAAAAACTTTTGACTTCCAATTTATATCTATTTAACTGATTCTATATCACTATCAAATAACTTCCTGTAATTTACATTATTAAAGTAACTTATCAGTTTTAAGTATTCGAATTAGTTAATTTAGGGTGAAGTGAAAAAATCAAAAGTGCCAGGATCAAAACTGAGGGGTCTAGATAGTTGTCTTTTGTCCAGGATTAAACTTTAAAACCGATTTTGGGTGGTTGCATGCATAACTGTGACTGCTACCTGCCAATTTATACAAATCGTATGTGCGCGCGACCAAAATTTGAACCCATGATGGAAAGAATTTAAAAACTGTTTATGATTTATTTTTTTACCTCTGAAGTAGATTAAAACATTTGCAGAGGGCTGCAGGGTCAATAATGCATAAAAAAAAACATATTTCGTCATTTTGGCTCAAAAAATGCAATTTTTCGGCACTTTTTCTCCAAATTTTTTGTTTTTTATTTGAAATTATATTTTATATTTTTCTTTTCAGGTTGAAATTATAGAATTGATAAATACATGCATTTTGATAACCTTATTGCTACAAAATACTGCATAGTAGGATGTTAAGACGCAGTGACACAGTTAAAATTCTTGATGGAGGTCACAGATTTTCAAGCACAGACTCATTCCCCAACAGAAAGCTTCCTCTTGGTAAAGATGTCATTCAACGTGTAATGGCAGAAGAGAACTGGACAACCAGACAAGTAGCTGATACAGTTGCACTAAGTTTGAACACTGGATTTAGTGCAATGTCTATCCAATTTCACGCCCCAGTGTCACCAGCAAGATTCAGGATCTAGTCGAAGAATTTCCGTAGTAGGAGTCAAATTTTCATTCCCTTATAAAAAGATTTAAAATATGTCATACTTTTGTAAATTTTGCAGTTACATTTATTTGTTTGTGACAGTAATTTTATTAACATAATCATGTGATTCAATGATTTTCAAATCATAAGAATGATCGGTAATAAATTCTGTTTTGACTAGAACTTAACTTAGGGTTTATAATTGAAATTTGCATTCACAACATTAAAGTTTTGGTAATTTTGTAGGTTTGATAGATATCCAAAAATGAAACGTGGTGACACGTTCCGGAGTGATATTTCTTCCTTCATTGAAAAAACTTTCAAGTTGTTTGACATCTTCTGTGAGGATTCAAATCGGAGAAGAGATTTGGAACATTTGTATCAACTTAAAATGACGGAAGAAGACTATGATTTCTATGAGGACCAGAAAACAGCTAGAATAGGACGATACGTTGGTTTTAAGGAACGCCTTACATCGGCAGACATCAAATACAAAAGGAGAGGAATACAGCAGGAGCAAGCAAAAGAAAAGAATCGATGAGTTTGATCTATATAAATTAAAAAAACGTTTGATTAATGGCCACCGAAAATCTGGGTTTCTTGAAATGATTGTGCTACAAATTATAAAATTTTATTTTTGCGTCTTTGGTAAACTATCTTGTATCATAATCATATTGTATTTTATTATCCCCAGGAAAGAACTCAGAAGAGTTTTTCAAGTTGTTCCATCAAGCTCAGCAGCAATATATGACAGTGATCTCGACAGTCTCTCAAGTCAGGGCAGCCTGGAATCACATGATGAAACAGCTGGTGTCAGTGAACAACAGGAATCCAGGACAGAACAAAATAGGTAGAGTCTACCAAACCTCGCTTGGCAGTGTGACAGGTATACTGTATAGTTTAAAATATGGGAATGCTTTGAACACTCTTGTTGCTCTGTTGACAATACCTTTGAAAAAATTATTTATAATCCATGTAACGTTGCTAATAGTTAGAGTCCAAATCTTGGACACTGCTGTCCAATGAACATCTTGTTAGAATATTAACTTGATATAAAATAAATGTCTTTTACCAAGTATCAAGTAAGTGACAGAGCCGGAGCAGCAGTTGCATTAGCAGTTTTAGAGGATTATAGAATTAGCACTACTACTGATAAGATGAACGTAATTGACAGGTAACAGCCCAATTATCTTGTACATTAGTATCCGATTCAAATCAAGTATTTCACAAAAAGGCATACGTTTCAAACAAGTGTTGAAATTTAAATATTGTTAGTCAAAACCTATGGAGCTTGCTTAAATAACTGTCTTTAAAATTGAGTAAATTTGCACTACGAACTTTGCAGGAACAAACTGAGAAGAGAACGTGAAAAATATCGTAAAGCCATAAGAAAAGAGGAGGGTAAATTGTTTAAATTGATGGATGTTATTTATGTGGATAGTCGCAAAGATGCAACAATGGTGACAGTTGAAGTGAATGGCAAATATTACAGAACTGAGCTAGAAGAGCACTATGTAATTGTAGGAGAACCTGGTAAGATTTAAAATTTTGATCTTTAGTTTACATTTTGTAACAGATATTACTCAAAATATTTATTAAGATGAATTTTGGATATAGAAATTGGAAAATAAATATAAACTCTAAAATATCTAAAAATTGTCTCTAATTTCTGAATACTATTTCAGGTGATTTCTACCTCCCACATGTGACTCCAAGTAATGGCAAGGGGTCGACTATTGCAACAGAGATATACAAGGCCCTCAAAGACATTGAATTACATACCAAACTTACCATGATAGGATCTGATGGGACTAATACAATGACCGGTTGAAATGGTGGAGCTATCAGATGCCTGGAAGAACTGCTTGGTAGACCTTTGCAGTGGAGTATTTGCCTACTACACTGTAATGAGCTCCCCCTTCGTCACGTTTTTGTTACTCTGGATGGAACAACAAAGAGCTCAGACTCATTTTCAGGAAAGATAGGGGTTGAACTTGGTGGAAGTGTATCTCAGTGGGATGTGATTTCATTCAAGCCAATTAGGAATTCAAAATTTCCAGTTATTCCTAACGAAGTACTGGAGGACCTCAGCACTGATCAGTATTATGCTTACAGAATCTGTATGGCTGTTGTGCTTGGCTGTGTTGATCCTGATCTTGTGCTCCTTGAAGATGAACCGATCTGTCATTGAAGGTGGTTGACTCTGGCATGTAGAATCCTCAGATTTTATACATCTCAAAGGAAGCCTTCCAAAGTTCTGGTCACACTTGCAGAGTTTTGTATCTTGGTTTATTTTCCAAGTTGGTTCCAGATCAAGAAGGAGTATCGATGCACAGATGGTGCTAAGAACTTTCATGATATGCTCCAAAGGATCCTGAAATTTCCTCACAAGGAAGCCAGGGAGATAGCCCTAAAAACCCTCTACCGAAATGCATACTATGCTCACTTTGAGAAAGTATTAATTGCCACGCTTGCTGATTCAGACCCACAAATCCGAAACATCGCAGTTAACAAGGTACTTTTGTTCAGAGGGAATGAATCAGTTGAAACAGTGATAAACAATGACTTCGAAGGTAGTGCCCTGATAATTGATTCAGATGAGGATATTGAAGTCCCAGAGTTACAGCCTGACTTGAGTGTTGTGAGAGATGGTAGTGTCAGGAGATTCATGGTGCCTAAAATCGATAACGAAGCTCGAGGGTATCTCAGAGTGATAAACTTAAATTCACTCGACATTCATGAGCCCCCTATCATAGCATCTCTAACCAATGAAGAACTCGTAAACAAAAGAAAGGAAGCACTGAAACTCAACCAGCCTTGTTATAATCAGGTTGTAGAGAGGAACATTAAACTTGTAACAGAGGCTTCCTCAACTGTGGTAGAGTTTGAACGTCGTGATGGCATTATTTGACAAAAGATAAAATCAAGAAAACTGATGAAAGTGTTCAATATAAAAATACAATATTCTGAAGCTGTTTGGATGATTATTTTTTATTACTTTGTTTAATGAGTGATACTTTAGATTAATCTTAAGTTGATTTGTAATACTTTCAGTGGAAAATTGTACATATTTACCACAAACTGTCTAAAAAATTTGCAAAAAAAAGGCTGAAAATTGCAATTTTTGGCCAAAAATAATATAAATATGGATTTTTGATGCACTATTGAGCCTACAGCCCTCTGCAAATGTTCTAATCTGTTTAAGATATAAAAAATACATCATAAACAGTTTTTAAATTGTCTTTCTATCATGTCCAGAACCCGAGATAGGTCACTGGGTTCAAATTTTGGTCGCGCGCACATACGATTTGTATAAATTGGCCGGTAGCAGTCACAGTTTTGTTTGCAACCACCCAAAATCGGTTTTAAAGTTTAATCCTGGACAAAAGATAACTATCTAGACGCCCTCAATTATGATCCTGGCACTTTTGATTTTTTCACTCCACCCTATTAGTTATCCTATAAGTCAGCGCTTTCGAAGTGAATGCACATCCAGTTCAGCTAATTTTTCCTGAAATATTTTATTTTTCAGTTCTGGATTTATTTTGGTTATTCTAACCCAAACCCTTTCTAATTTATCAGTGTCTTTTCTCAAGTATCGGTTGTCTAACGCAGAGACTGAACCTAGGGTAGATGTACTGTATACCAAGAGGCCTAGATCTAAAACTAGGTTCAGAGTTGCAGGCTGGTTCTTAATCTTAAAAGACTTTACTAGTCAATGCCTAGTCAAATAAATAAAATTAATAAATGCATTAAAGACACAAGAAAGACCTAAGTCTACATCTAATAAATGAATAAATGCACAAATATAATAATTGTTTTCTCCTCTTTTTCGAGATAGCCTATAAATACGAACACTAAATAAACTGCGTCACAATTTCTAAGTACAGTATTTTTAACCACAATACGTATGTGCCTCGGCACAAAGAATAAAACACTAACTTGTAAAAATAAAGTGTTTAATTTCTACGGCTTTATATATCTGAAACAATTAAGCACAGTTTTCAGATATTTAAAATATCTATTGAACACTTCAAAATAGCTATTATTCATTTCAGAAAGCTAAGTTCATAATGAGATGTCGAATATATGTTTCATACACCCAAACATCTAGTACCACTTTCGACATATTCTCATCCCTGTATTCTCAATCTTTCATCTACTCAACCCGTCAACTCTGGAACAGTCTTCCTCAATTCATTTTTTTCGCTTCCTATCACCACCAATCTTTTAAACGAAGAGTGTCCAGGCACCTCGAAAGCTCGGGACCTTGATTTCAGCCCTCTTTTTCTCTTTCTATCGGGAAAGAGTGCGCTTTTGCGTGTGTTCGCTCTTGGCCCTTCTTCCTCCATAAAAAGAAAAATAGAAAGAGGTAGTGATAAGTACAGAAAATTTTTTCGACTAATTCATTGAAATAGGCTAAATATTCCATCCGTAGCTTTGTGGCTAACACCGTTTCCCAACAAGCGAAGTGAAGATACTGAGGGCGGGATTTTCAAACCCTGATAACGCTGATAATAAAAAATACAGGATTTAGAGCAATTGGTTGCATTAATTGGCCTCAGCGTTGTGACAGTTTCTGGCCCCCCAGGCTTATTACTGTTAAATACTCGTAAATAGAACTGCAAAACGTGTTTTCAGTATCACCAAAGGGGAATTTCGTGGCACTTCCTCCGTGCTGCACGTTTTACTTGTCTTCTTATTGTATAAGTCGTATATATATATATAAACACACATATATATATATATATATATATATATATATAAATATAATTATATTTATATATATACAGGGTGGGCCGTAAGTTTCCATACATAGGAAAAATAAACATTTTTTTATGGACAACCATTTTTATTTATATAATATGCTCTACATGGTTGCCATTGTTTTGAAAACACATTTCAATACGTGTTCCCCACTGTTGATGAACACGCATTAGCACAGTTGACGTTATGCTTGTAATGGCGTTGGTGATACGTTCCTTTAGATGATTTATGTCTCGTATCTTTTCCTGATACACCATGGCCTTCAAGTGCCCCCAAAGATAGAAATCAAGAGGGGTGAGATCTGGGGATCTGGGAGGCCACTCCACAGGACCACGCCGACCAATCCAAGCATCCGGAAACTGCTGATCCAAATACCGACGCACGTGAAGACCATAATGAGGTGGAGCTCCATCTTGCTGGAAGTAAACTGGGAAGTTACCTTCCTCGTTTAGCAGGGATGGGAAAATCTCTTCTTGCAACATGTTAAGATATCTTTCGGCATTAAGATTTCCACTGACAAAAATTGGTCCAATAATTCTGTCACCCCATATCCCGGCCCACACCATCACTTTACCGGCACCTTGCATCTTCGTCGGACTCAGCCAGTTAGGGTTAGCATTACTCCAGTAACGTATGTTTTGCCGATTAACTTCTCCATTGACGTAAAAATTTGCTTCATCAGTAAACAAGATCTTAGTTGAAAAGTTTGCATCCTCGTTCACTTTGGTTAATGCCCATTCACAGAATTCCATCCGTCTATCCGGGTCGTCTTCACTCAAATGCTGTGCCATATGCAATTTGTATGGATGCCATTTGTTTGCATTCAAAATGCGCCTGATACTCGATCTGCTGACACCACTTTCTGCAGACAACCGTCGTGTACTTTTTCTGGGACTCCGTGTAAGCGCTGTAAGTATCGTAGCTGTTGTGTCTTCATCGGTGGCTGTACGTCTTGGACCACTTCGCGGTTGATCTGCAACATTTCCAGTTTTCTGAAACTTGTTAATAAGTTTTGCCACAGTGTCGTGTGTGATGTTCGTTCCATGTTGTCTGTTAAAGTTCATTGCAACCATGCGACTGCTTCCCGACCCAGCCATCAGTATGATTTCAATTCGTTGCTCTTTCGTCAAACGCATATTCTTAGGGTATCTGAAACATAAAAACAAACGTTTAATTTTTCCTATGTATGGAAACTTACGGCCCACCCTGTATATATATATATATATATCGTAAAGAACGACGCTTGTATAGGAGATATTCCGCGCAAGACGAGAGAGAGAGAACGAAACAAATGAAAAAATGAGGTAACCACCTGGGAATCGAACCCGGGATCTTCCGATTGCCGGTCAGATGCGATACCATTACACCATGGGCCTCACTCTTCCAAATGCCGTAATTCTTCTACATACTCGCAGAAACCAATGCCCCAAGGGGGCACCTCCCGCATGCCGTAACATTATATACATTCAACTGCAAAGAACACGCAGTATAAATAACGTAAAGAACGACGCTTTTATAGGAGATATTCCGCGCAAGACGAGAGAGAGAGAACGAAACAAATGAAAAAGTGAGGTAACCACCCGAAAATCGAACCCGGGATCTTCCGATTGACGGTCAGATGCGATACCATTACACCATGGGCCTCACTCTTCCAAATGCCGTAATTCTTCTACATACTCGCAGAAACCAATGCCCCAAGGGGGCACCTCTCGCATGCCGTAACATTATATACATTCAACTGCAAAGAACACGCAGTATAAATAACGTAAAGAACGACGCTTGTATAGGAGATATTCCGCGCAAGACGAGAGAGAGAGAACGGCATGCGGGAGGTGCCCCCTTGGGGCATTGGTTTCTGCGAGTATGTAGAAGAATTACGGCATTTGGAAGAGTGAGGCCCATGGTGTAATGGTATCGCATCTGACTGGCAATCGGAAGATCCCGGGTTCGATTCCCTGGTGGTTACCTCATTTTTTCATTTGTTTCGTTCTCTCTCTCTCGTCTTGCGCGGAATATCTCCTATACAAGCGTCGTTCTTTACGTTATTTATACTGCGTGTTCTTTGCAGTTGAATGTATATAATGTTACGGCATGCGGAAGGTGCCCCCTTGGGGCATTGGTTTCTGCGAGTATGTAGAAGAATTACGGCATTTGGAAGAGTGAGGCCCATGGTGTAATGGTATCGCATCTGACCGGCAATCGGAAGATCCCGGGTTCGATTCCCGGGTGGTTACCTCATTTTTTCATTTGTTTCGTTCTCTCTCTCTCGTCTTGCGCGAAATATCTCCTATACAAGCGTCGTTCTTTACGTTATTTATACTGCGTGTTATTTGCAGTTGAATGTGTATATATATATATATATATATATGATACACACAGACCCTGCATGGAACAAAGAACTCTTCTAAGAAAATTAAATTCACTACAGTCCGAATAAGTAATGGTAAATGACAAATACTACAGTTTTTTCTTTTTCATGATGCTAGCCCGACACGGGCAACGGGTCACTGGCAAAGAGGTCCCAAAAATATAGCTTCCATCCCCAGTTATCTGCAAAGCAGATAGGATCCAGCTTGGGGACAGGATCTAGGGTTTAAAGCAGCCTAGCCCAGCTACATTTAGAACCTCAATATAAGCAAAAGACTCGCCGCCTTCACGTCAGATTGAATACATCAAAGAAAAAGGGGTAACTATTATATTTTTAGCCAAAAACCAAAACTTAAACCTCAACTGACAGAATTGAGCGTCCACTTTTCAAGGCACATAACATGTCCGTTTCATGATGGGAATGAACTCAGAATGGTTCCCTGAGGTTTTTTATGATACACATAGACCGTGCATGGAACAAGGAACTCTTCTAGGAAAATTAAATCCACTATAGTCCGAATAAGTAATGGTAAATGACAAATACTATAGTTTTTTTTTCATGATGCTAGCCCGACACGGGCAACGGGTCACTCGCAAAGAGGTCCCAAAAATATAGCTTCCCTCATCAGCTGGATCCTATCTGCTTTGCAGATAGCTGGTGAAGGAAGCTATATTTTTGGGACCTCTTTGCGAGTGACCCGTTGCCCGCGTCGGGCTAGCATCATGAAAAAGGAAAAACTATAGTATTTGTCATTTACCATTACTTATTCGGACTATAGTGGATTTAATTTTCCTAGAAGAGTTCCTTGTTCCATGCACGGTCTGTGTGTATCATAAAAAACCTCAGGGAACCATTCTGAGTTCATTCCCATATATATATATATATATATATATACCTTTCAACCTTTCAAACGTTTCGCGCGATGATTCCTCATTTCACGAAGGTCAAGCCCCTCCTCTCGAGTTGGCCTGGTGAAGTAGAGAGTTGGTTTCTTGTACTCTCCACCTCACATAGCCAGGTACGCCCGGCTCATCTGCGATTGTTCTGAGCCAGGCGTCTAACCTTCTTTTGAAGACGTCCATCACAAGACCACTCATGTTACTTAGTTCTTTGGGTAGCTGGTTGAATAGTCTTGGTCCTCTCACAACAAGACTATTTTCCGTCAGGGTTGAGGATGTTCCCTGAACAGCCTTTAATTTTGGGACACGACATAGTCTTCCTTTTCTACTTTCCATTTTTGTTTTGGGGGTTATAGGGTTCAGAGTAAGATTATGCGCTAGTTTCTCCATTATTTTCCATGTGTAAATAATGGTGTATCTCTCTCTCTTCTTCTTTCTAGTGTATATAGGTTTAATTTACGTAACCTTTCCCAGTAATTTAGATCTTTGCGCCCATTGATATTAGCTGTGAAGCTTCTCTGAATCCTTTCTAGCTGACTAATATTTTCTTTTTTATATGGGGATGTTAGGACCAAGCAGTATTCCAACTTGGGTATGATCAGTGTTTTCAACAGAGGAGTCATTATATGCCTAGCCCTTCGTTTAAATGTTCTCAGTATCTGCCCAGTGATCCTCTCTGTATTTGTTCTGTTTACTGCTATCTTATTTTGAATTTCAAATTTCGCATCATCAGTCATTACAACTCCTAAATCTTTTGTTTTAGAATTTCTCTGAATTTCCTCTGCATTTGGGATATAGAATTTTATGGATTTTCTGTCCTCCCTTTTTCCATACCTTAACAATTGAAATTTCTCAGTGTTAAATTTCATATTGTTGTCCTCCATACAATGTATACATAAATTAATATTTTATTTATCCGCATTTGTGTGTAAAAGAGAGAGAGAGAGAGAGTTACAAGGAGTTACAAGGAAAAGAAGTACCTCAAAAGGCCTTGCGGCCCATACCGAGGAGGTACCAATGGCAACGGGTGCCACGGAAAATTTTCTACACGCTCAAATAGTGTGCAAAATTTGGTCTAACCTTTTCTTGAACTGATCCACAGAGGAACTGTTCACAACTTCCGAAGGTAACCTGTTCCATGTGTCACAGATCTTATACGTAAAGTAATTCCCACACACACTAGTCCTAAACCATTTCAAATCCAACTTCCAACCATTGTTAGAGACAGAGAGAGAGAGAGAGAGAGAGAGAGAGAGAGAGAGAGAGAGAGAGAGAGAGAGAGAGAGAGAGAGAGAGAGAGAGTTACAAGGAGTTACAAGGACAAGAGGAAGCCTCAAAGACCTTTTGGTCCACTCTGGGAGGTTCCTGTTATTAAAAGTTTATTTTTCTTTCAACTATCCTAGCAGTAGTAGAAAACTGGATAGAAAAGTAGAAGGCTCTCTCCCCACCCTCCGCTCCCTCCCTGCCAGAGGCAGGTACGGAAAAAAGTTGAAGAAAATACCTTGACCCTGGAAAAGTAGCCAAGGAAATTTTACAGGAGAGTGGAGAATATATAAATATCTCTATATTTAGTTTGCTCACAGAGACACGTGCAAGCGAACTCCTGCAGAGTTTTCTTATGTTTTAATCTTAACCTATGAGAGTGTTCAGTACTTTGTCTAGCCTATTTTTAAACACATTTACATTTTGACTGGAAACAACCTCTGAGGGAAGTTGGTTCCAGATATTAACTATTTTATAGGAAAAGAAATTTCCGCAGACAGAGGTCCTAAATGTCTTTAGTTACAGTTTAAACCCATTATTTCTTGTCGGATTGGCATTAAGTGAGAATAAGTTTCTGTAATCTACCCTGTCTATTCCTTTGAGCATCTTAAAGACTTGAATAAGCTGACCTCGCAACCTTCTCGTCTCTAAGCTAAACAGATTTAGGCGCTCCAATCTCCGTTGGTAGCTTTGCATTCTCATTGAAGTGATCAATTTTGTAGCCCTTGCTTGTACTCTTTCTAACCTTTCTATATCCTTCCTGAGGGACGGAGACCAAAACTGCGCACAGTATTCCAGTTGAGGTCTGACTAGAGAATTATAAAGAGACATTACAGTCTCCTTGTTCCGAAACTGGAACTGTCTTTTAATATAACCTAATAATTTGAAGGCTCTCTTTTCGACTTCTGCGCAGTGCTTCGATGGTTTCAGATCGTTGCTGATGTAGACTCCCAAGTCTTTCTCTAGATCGGTCTCAGTCAAGTTCCTTCCCAAGAGAGAGTAATCAGTCTTTGGGTTTTTATAACCTATGTGCATTACCTTACATTTGTCCAAGTTGAATGGCATCTGCCAAGTAGCAGACCATTCGCCCAACCTGTCAAGATCGTTCTGAAGCGTTCTTACGCCATCCCCAGTACCTACACTACTTCCTAATTTCGTATCGTCTGCAAATTTGGAGATTGCACTTAGAAGCCCGATGTCTATATCGTTAATATAAATGATAAAAAGTAAAGGACCCAGCACGGAACCCTGTGGGACACCACTGGTGACGGGCGCCCACTCCGAAGCCACTCCATTTATTACCACTCTCTGCTTTCTATCTTTTAACGAATCCTCAATCCAGTTGGAAACGAGCCCAATGATTCCTAGTCCTTTGACTTTAGCTATCAATCTAGTGTGAGGGACTTTGTCAAAGGCTTTTTGAAAGTCGAGATACACTATATCTATTGCCCAACTTGCATCGTACAGTGTATGCATATTATGGAAAAACTCTAACAGGTTTGTCAGACAGGATCTATGTCGCCTAAATCCATATTGAGAATAAAAAATTAGATTGTTAGATTCAAGGTGATACACAATACGTTTTGTAATGATGGATTCCAACAGTTTGCCGACAACTGATGTTAAACTGATCGGGCGATAATTACAAGGATTTTCCCTATCACCTTTTTTAAAGATAGGCGTTACATTTGCTAACTTCCAGTCGGTTGGAACTTTCCCTAACTCGATTGATTGTTTGAATATGGTTACTAAGTCATCAACAACATTGTGGCTAACCTCTTTTAATACCCTTGGAAGAAATAAGTCAGGACCAGGTGATTTGTATTTATTCATCTTATCAATTAATTGCTGTACCTCATTTCTCGTAAAACTTATGGTCTCTACGGGAGAGAGAGAGAGAGAGAGAGAGAGAGAGAGAGAGAGAGAGAGAGAGAGAGAGAGAGAGAGAGAGAGAGAGAGTTACAAGGGATTACAAGGACAAGAGGAAGCCTCAAAGACCTTCCGGTCTACTCTAGGAGGTTCCTGTTATTAAACAAGTTTATTTTTCTTTCAACTACGGGGCTCCAAAAGTAGCTTGCCAAAAGTGACGTGAATAGATCTAGATCGTTACGCAAATTTGCTAAAACAGTTTCAATGTGTTGCGTCATTGTATCCTTCGAAAATCGATTTGCTGCAGGTTCTTGAAACAAGAGGCATTCAACCTTGTCCTTTATAACTGATCCAATGTGTTCACAGACGTTCAGGTCAAGAGAATTTCCTGGCCATTCTTCATTTCCAAAGAAATCGATCTCATGGTTCCGCAACAACTGTTGAGTGGCTAATGCCTTAAAGCAGGGGGCCTTATCGTGCAGAAGTGTGACCTGATCGACATCCATAACATTGTTTGGGTTTCTTAGAAAAGGAATGACATGCTGGGATAGAATAATATCACGAAAATACTGTCCATCCCAACTCTGACCATTTGGCTTCAGCACCCACATGAGCTTCATTGCAGTGAACAAAACAAACACACCAACACAGTCTGGACTTTTTAATAATTCGCGATAATGTTCATTGTCATCGATTTCATCTGGTGTTGTGGCCCACACTCGATCATTTTGGTAGTTAGGCCGACGTGTTACGTAAACAAAAAATTCATCGGAGACAGCTAAATGCATGAAATCATCCACATCCCAATCTTCAAGATAATGGGCAAACCACATTGTGTCATCGATGTTAAGTTGAGTTTTTCTTGGCTTTGGAAGTTCATGCCAAGGCTTTGAACTTTGCCTATGACGGTACAGTCGAATGATCTCACCACTAACGATTTTTCCTCTCAACACTTCGATCTCTCTAGAAAGTTTAGCACAGCTGTTTTTCCGCTTACGCGTACCGCTTTCAATGATGTCCTTTGTTTCCTGAGAGAGTGGCAAATTTGGGCGCCCAGATTTGGTTGTATCCATTTCACATTCATCCAAAGTTTTATTCTAATTTCTTTTGACGAAGTCCTCACTTCTTCGCAACTTTTTGGCAACCCATGAACGTGTTATAAAGGTGGCTCCAGCATCACGAGCTTCCCGAAATGTTATTGCTCGTATGCGATCTATCACACGTTGCTTCTCCGAATCACCAATTAATTGAGAAGCCATTATATTATCACTTTATCAGCTAGAGTAATTTTAATACCTGCAATAAATAAAGAATTTTATATATTTTTATAATCACTAAAAACTATTTCGATATAAGTAAACATGTAAGCTGCAAATTGGGGGGCTAAGGTTTTTTGGAACCCCTTATTCAAGCAGTAGTAGAAAACTGGATAAAATAATATAAGGCTCTCGACCCACCCTCCCCTCCCTCCCTGCCAGAGGCAGGTACGGAAAAAGGTTGAGGAAAATACCTTGACCGAAGGAAAAGTAGCCAAGGAAATTTTACAGGAAAGTGGAGAATATATAAAAAAAGCTCTATAATTAACATGCCCACAGAGAGACCGTGCAAGCGAACTCCTGCAGCGTTACGTTATGTTTTAGTCTTAACCATGAGAGTATTCAGTACTTTGTCTAGCCTATTTTTAAACACATTTACACTTTGGCTGGAAACAACCTCTGAGGGAAGTTTGTTCCAGATATTAACTATTTTATAGGAAAAAAAATTGCCGCAAACAGATGTCCTAAATGTCTTTAGTTCCAGTTTAAACCCATTATTTCTTGTCGAATTGGCATTAAGTGAGAATAAGTTTCTGTAATCAACCCTGTGTATTCCATTGAGCATCTGGAAGACTTGAATAAGTTGACCGCGCAACCTCCTCGTCTCTATGGTAAACAGATTTAGGCTGCTCCAATCTCCGTTAGTAGTTTTGCATTTTCATTGAAGTGATCAATTTTGTAGCCCTTGCTTGTACCCTTTCGAGAGAGAGAGAGAAAGTTGTTCGTCTCAATGAAATTTATAACGCAGCTCACAAGATATACCCACAAACATATTTTGAATAGATTCATGTAGCGTAATTCAAACACAAATTCTCAATCATATAAAAGCACCTTTAACGGAAACAAAACGACATGAAATCTCTTCATCAATAAAACTAATATCTCAAATGAATTTATGTATAATATAATATGGCGTCATTAGCCAATTATACCTTTATATTAATTTTATATAACAAATGGAAACTCAAGTCAAATCTGCTTTATCCCTTTGAGGTATAATGAATTATAAACACTTAAGAAAAATAAAGATAAATCCAGTTTAGCGAGAGTTATTATACGAGGAAATGGAAAAAATGGTACATTTCATATATCCAAGAGAGTAATATTATAAAGAAAGAGAAAGTATATACAGTATATATATATATATATATATATATATATATATATATATATAAATAAAGAGAGAGAGAGAGAGAGAGAGAGAGAGAGAGAGAGAGGTAAGGAAGGACTAAAACAAGAAACAATTTTTTAATTATATTTTGCTTATTTAATTAATTTATGTAATATATATTTATTTTAATATATAATATCCATTTTCATTGGATTGAAACTATGAAATGACTTAAATGTCGATATAAAAATATTGTGAATGTAAATTTGTTTAAAACCAAGTTGAAATCCCGATTAATAATGGCATACTAACAAAAATCTAAGATTAATGTCCATTAATATTGTTTACTAATTATTAATTTCTCGTGTATAATCTAGTATTAAAAACACATTTCTTGGGATTGTTCAATTCTTATCTCCCATGTATAATATTGGTTTCTTTATATGGTATTGGTATAGTGCCTTCATTGGTGACCTTGTATTTGTCATGTCAGTAGTGATAATTTAAGATTAATACATGTTTCAACTATTAATAATACTTATTTACTTATTTATTTATTTATTTATTTATTATTATTAATTAATAACAACTAGCCGTTTATTTTTACTAAGAACCCAGTAAAGCCTAAAGCTTAAAGGCCAAATAAAATAAACTAAATAGTCGAGCTTCACAATTATTCATGTCATTGAAAATTGAAAAGAATGGATTTATTTTATTATTAATAGAGGTTATTCATTTCAATTCAATTCAATATATATATATATATATATATATATATATATATATATATATATATACACACTCGGAAATGGAGTAAAGTAACGATGAAAGATTAATAAAAATTTGTTTATAATTGGTTTTAATTTAAAATAATGGTGTATTTTTAATAAGTAACAAATATTTATAAGGAAAAACGAAAACTAAAAACAAGTGACAAAATATTGTCAATAAAAATAAAACTTATCATTAAGCGAAATATTAAGAAAAATATGTTTTTTAATTTTCAGAATAAAAAGTACTTAAACAGTGGGACAAACTGTCAATTTCTTCATTCGTTGAGTCGTCTTAAATCTCTACTTGATCCTCTATTTTATCTTCCAAAATGACTTGATTGATGACCATAAAAACCTCCATAAGAACCTCCGTTTGAGCCTCCATTCGTTCCTCCGTTTGAGCCTCCATTAGTACCTCCATTGGAACCAGTACCACCGTTTGCAGCTTGCTGAAGTGCATCTTGAAGATGAATACCTCCTGGCAACAAAATATCATCATCTCCCTCAGCGTATTCGATGAAGAAAACTTCAGGTTTCTGACCAGGAGGAGCAGGAACCGTAATAACCTGAGAAGTATCGTCTCCCTTCTTACTGAGCACCAAGACTATAGTCTTCTCTTGAGGAGGTGGAATGACAACTGGCGCGCTGCCACCGTCATCATCTTCGGTACGGATGACAATGACGTTAAGATTGATTCCTTGATCCGGAGCCGGTGCAGGAGCTTCCTCCCCACTCTCACTCGGTGGTTCTTCAAACACGAAAAGGTATCTAGCTTTAAGTTTAATGCATCCTCCCTCCCCATCCGGTGTTTCGTTTTCGGGACATTCTGAAGAAGATGGGGAAGGCGCGGAGGTTGCAGGAGGAGAAGGTACTCCGTATAACATTGGTGCTTCTTGAACGCTATTTTGTCCACCTCCATTTGAAGGCGGCTGATAACTAAATGATTGTGGATGTGCAAATGAAACGGCCATAAAGGCTAGGAAAATCTGCAAATGAAAAGGCGATTGCATAGAATTAGATGCAAGTACCACTTAACATTTTTCAATATTTATAACTTCTCAACAAAATGAAATATTCACCCACCCACAAATAAATATGACATGGGAAAATTTTTTTCCGCTTATATTTATCTTAACAACCTTCAAACCTCCATCCAATATAAAGATATTAATTAAATAATAATGACACGAAGAAAGTAACATCTCAAATAACGTTTTGGTAGAAAAGTAACCTATCTAAAATATTTGTAATTTCTGGTTTATGCAATCACTATTAGTTTGACGATAAACTTGTATTTAGTTATATCTCTATATTCAGTCATGTACCGTGGTTGAGTGGGTAACACTATTTCCCTATAAGCGAAGTGAATACCGAGATCGGAGGTTTGACTCCAGAGAGTGTTGCTATATAAAAAAACAAGCGTTACTGTAATTTGGTGCGTTCGTCTGGCCTGAGAGCTTGTATCAGTTTTTGCATCTCCTGGTTGTTTATTATTACATGTAAAAGTTATATCTAAATTTCCAATTTCCTCAGAAAGTGGGGATTAGGGGCCTGAGCCAGGGCTACCTTAGCCAGAATCAATTAAGTTAGGGTGGCTGGCCAGCCGCCTCGCCACAACGTAAGGTACAGAAACGACAACAGTTCAGCTCTGCGGTTCAAACCTACGACTCAGAGGAGCCACAGCATTGCCGAGCGGCGTTCTGACTGATCGAGCCACGGGACGTTCTGTATATTATTGTTATTTGCATATTCAGTTTGTCTGAGCTCTACTGTACTGGCTAAATTAACGAGTTCAAACGTTTATACATATACATATAGTGGCGCTGATAAGTATTCGAACAGAGAAATATTTCAGTGATATTCGTCCTTACCTTTTGTACCATGCATGGGATTGTTATGAAAAGTTTACCGTTCGTTTAGAAAAATTTAACAAATAAAAAAATTAGTTTAACATATAATATAATTTACATATAATGTAAAGCATCAAAGAATTCGAGCAACATAAGAAAGTTAAAATGTAAAAACTTTTGTACATTTATTTAAAAGATTATTGGATCACCTGAAGATCAGGGCCCCCAGCCTTCTTTAGTTTGCTTTATAAGGTTAACTAACGAAAATATCACGACCTAACCTAACCAATCGTCAAGGGCGTACAGTTGACCTAACGATTGGTTAGGTTCGATCGTGATATTTTCGTTAGTTAGCCTTATACGGCTAACTAAAGAAGGCTGGGGGCCCTGATCATCAGGTGATCCAAATTATTTAATATTTTGTGTCCACCTTAGGCATAAAATTTAAAATTTTTATCAGTAGTTGGCTGTTACTCCCTGCACACGAGTCTGGAAAGAGTTATAAGGAAGATAGGAGAAGAACTTCGAATTTAATTTACTCTACTCTATTTCATCACACTCTACCGAAGTGTGGAAAACCTTGCAAAATTTTAGGACGTACACCTGCGAATTCACAAGTGACTGCACGTGCTATTTGCCAAATATTAAGACTGTCTGAAATCGATGTCCATCCTTCTACTGTACGTCGTACATTGAGAAAGAATGGTCTACATGGAAGAGTTGCACGAAGAAAACCTCTGCTATGAAAAGCGCACAAAGAAGTTCGTTTAAAATACACCAAGGATCATCAAAAGGATGGATTTGGCGAAGATCAAATAGTGCATTCGAGGAAAAGAATTTGAAGAAATATCAGAAAATTTTAGAAGAAAATGGATTGCCTTCAGTTTGGGAGTTGCGAATGGGTCGCAATTGGGTATAGCAACAAGATAATGATCCAAAACATAAAAATAAGAGCACTAAGAAATGGCTTTAACAAAGAATTTCAAGCTTCTCCAGTGGCCCAGTTAAAGCCCAGATTTCAGTTTGTTAATAAAAAATTTATGGTTTGATTTGGAAAAAGTTGTTCCGGAAAAGAAACCTTTTAAATCTGTGTGAATTGCAACTTTTATTTTTAGAAGAACGGGTTCAAATTTCTATTGAAGTATGTCGAAACCTTATAGAAAATTACCCAAAACGAATCAGTGAAGTCATTCGAGCAGAAGGTTACACACAAAGTAAAAAATAATTTTGTAAATAAATGTTCGAAAACTTGCATTTTAACTTCTTTATTTTCTCAAATTCTTTGATGTTTTACATCATATATTGGAAGTGAACTAATTTTTTTGTGTTAAAATTTTCGAAACGAACTGCAAACTTTTCATAACTATCCTCTGCATGACAGTGGCGGATTATCACTGAGGCTATTGAGGCTGAAGCCTCAGCTATAGAAAAGGGCCCCCATATTCTTCATTGCCTCGGGGCCCCGAGGTGTCTTAATCCGCCTCTGCTGCATGGTAGAAAAGATAAGAACGAATATAACTGAAATAGTTCTCTGGACGAATACTTATAAGCGCTACTATATACAGAGTGGCCCAAATGTAGGTATACAGTTTCATATGTTGATTTTTTAAATTCATTTTCCTTTCAGGGTAGATAATAATGGCTGGTAACCTGATTAATGACCAATGGAAGTGAGTGCTGAAACATTACTGAAAATCAGAAAATGCTGAAACTGTAAGAAGGGAAGGGAGTGAAATGAAACGTTCGGGACCGCAGGTCCAAGCAGACTATCAATGAAAGGAAAATGAATTTAAAAAATCAACATATGAAACTGTATACCTACATTTGGGCCACTCTGTATGTATGTATATATATATATATATATATTGAACTATAACTTGAAAACGTGTGTGTGTGTGTGTGTGTGTTTCCTAACTCTTTAATTAAAAGTTTTATTTAATTAATTCAATGAACAAATAATATTTAAAAAGATTAAACTGTACAATTAGGCTTACATACTTTAAAATATATACAGTAGTATTACCTTAGACAAGCGCACACACACACACACACACACACACACACATATATATATATAATATATATATAGGGTGAACCAAATGTAGGTGGACAGTAAATGATAACGTTTATTTTGAGAATACATATTTAATTTTTTTGTATACTATATACAAAATAAAATTTAAATAAAATTTAATGAATAAATATTAGTTATATAGTTATAATAATATAACACAAACCGTATTCAACCTACTGTCCACCTACTTTTGGTTCACCGTGTATATATATATATATATATATATTGAACTATAACTTGAAAACTATATGGTAGTTACAGAAATATTCGATGTACTCACAAGAAGTCGAATCATGATGAACAGACTGTTTCTGAATCTCTTCTACATGAGAATGGTCTTTTATACTTCGCAGAGAATCCCGAAAGTGAACGGATCGAATTCAAAACGAGGTGATTTAAAAACTATCTGACCTCGATGTGTTTTGATAAAAAATTAATTGGTTTGGTTTCGTTGGATTAAATAAATAAAAGAAAAATATTGAATAATTTTTCTTTTCGAACATCTTTGTTTGGAAAAGTTCAAACGTCTTCACCAAAAATTTTGCATTTGAGAAAACAAATTCTTCATGTCTCGTGAATTTAGTCCGTCGGTAACGAAGTATGCGTTTCAAGAAGTCTCAGCCCGTAATTACCTTTACAATAGACTACAGTGTTATCCGAAAAAGGTGTTCCCAAAAATAATAGATAATAAATTATTTTTTGGAACCCCGTTTTTAGATTACCCTTTATTACTTCAATTGGTATTTTCATTTTAACGTTATTATAGATTTCATATAACTTTATATTATTAATAATAATAATAATAATAATAATAATAATAATAATAATAATAATAAAGGTAAATTAAACGAAGGACGGAAAATTAGCAATAGCCTACTCATAACTTTATAAGAGGGTCAAATGCTTATACAAAAAATTAGCTATTATAGATGCGATTTACTCTAGTTATAAAGAGGTAATTGTTATGATAAAGGCTACATAGTGTTTCAATTCGTTATATCTTAATTATTTTAATTTTGCAGAGAAAGAAATGGGATATCACTTTGAAAAGGCAAAAATATAGGCCTGTGAAAAGAAAGATTTGAAATTGCAGATATTCTGAGTTTCTCTCTCGTTTGTGTAGAACAGGGGTGGGGAACCTTTATTGTGTGGCAGGCAGATTTCAATTAAAATACTCTCCAGCGGGCAAACTGCAAATTTAAAAATAGTTTGGGACATAATTAAAATGTAAATACGGTATAACTTTAAATAATCAAACTGTTCCCAGACTGGCGATCTTCTTGCATATCTCTCTGACTCTTGGTCATCCTCCTTTCAGGACTTCGATGAAACTTTTGGTATTGCTCTAGACATATTAAACGCTTATGACAGAGTGGCACAACTCTTTAATTTCCAAATTGCCCTCCTTCGGTTTCTATCCTTCTATTTGTGCCTTCAACTCTAATTTCCTTTCTGGCCGATCTATAGCTGCGGTTGTAAGTGGCCACTGTTCTTCTCCTAAAGCTATCAACAGTGGTGTTCCTCAGGGTCCTGTCCTGTCACCTGCTCTTTTCTTTTTATTTATTAATGATCTTTTAATTCGCACTTAGTGTCCTATTCACTCCCATGCCGATGATTCCACTCTTCACTTCTCCACCATCTTCACAAAGCGGTGCCTCTCAACAGTCACTCCATGATATGCGTAGGACGGCTGTGGAACACCTGACCGCTGACCTTTCTGGTAGCTCTGATTTGGGGCAGAGAAAACCTTGTGGCTTTTAATGCCTCATAAACTCAGTTCCTCCATCTGACTACTCGTCACAATCTTCCACACGACTATCCCCTTACCTTCAACAATACACAACTCACTCCTTCCTCTTCTCTTAACATTCTTGGCATTTCTATTTCTTGTGATCTTTCCTAGAAAGATCACATGTACTCTTTTTCCAAAACAGCTTCTAAGAGGTTAGGTGTGTTGTACTGCCTCCGCAGTTTCTTCACCCCTACTCAGTTGCTGTCTCTGTACAGGGGTCTTACCCGCCCCTGTATGAAGTATGCTTCTCATGTGTGGGGTAGCTGAACCCACACAGCCGTACTTGAACGGGTGGAATCAAAGGCTTTTCGTCTCATCAATTCTCCACCTCTTATTCACTGTCTTCAATCTCTCTCTCTTCGCCGCAATGTTGCCTCACTCTCTTTACTACCGCCATTATAACGGACACTGCTCTTCTGAACTATCTAACTGCATGTCTACACTTTCGACACTTTTTCATTCCTTTTCTTTTCAACTCTCTAACACAATGGTTAATCAATATTTTCAATCTTTCATCTACTCAACCGGTCAACTCTGAAACAATTTCCCTCAATCCATCTTTGCCCCTGTCTCTGACCTCAAATCTTTTAAATGCAGTGTTTAGGTATCTCCAAAACCCTGGACCTTGATTTTGGCTTTCTTCTTTGTGGGGGGTGGGCGCTTTCCAAGGCATTCGCCCTTGGCCCCTCCTTCCAGCATAAAAAAATTAAATTATAATAATTTAATTACGCACTTCGGTGCTATAGTAGTTAGCGTCGCTGACTACGAATCCATCGGCCCCGGGATCGAGACCCGGTGACAGCAGGCGGTGCGCAGGAAAACCCAGCTGTTCATCCTTCCACGCATTAAAAAAAACTGGTAGGTAGGTAAATGGGTACCCTGGGTAGCCTAGTGCTTAATGCGCTGGGCTGCTGGTGGGGCGTGGTTCGGACTCCACGTTAAACTGTAGATCTAAAGTGGAGTGACACGCTTGACTTTTGTTAGAATGAACAATTTGGGCAGAAGCAAAACGAAGGTTAACCAAGTTTACACATTATGTCTGCGGGCGGCAGGTTCCCCACCCGTGGTGTAGAACATGCTTGTGTAGAAGAGTGTTGCGCACAAGATGAGGAGGGACAACGCGCAAATGAAAAATGGGGTACCTCCCAGGAATCGAACCCGGGATCATCCAGTTGCCGGTCGGATATGTTAACCACTACACCAAGGACCCCGATTAGTCAGTACTCGCAATTCTCCTACATACGAGCGGAATCAAATGCCCTGAGGGGGCACCTTCTCATGCCGTACATATATACATTTTAACTGCAAACAACACACAGTATAATTAATGTAAAGAAAGACGCTTGTGTACGGCATGCGAAGGTGCCCCCTCAGGGCATTTGATTCCGCTCGTATGTAAGAGAATTGCGAGTACTGACTAATCGGGGTCCTTGGTGTAGTGGTTAACATATCCGACTGGCAATTGGATGATCCCGGGTTCGATTCCTGGGAGGTACCTCATTTTATATATATATATATATATATATGTGTGTGTGTGTGTGTGTGTGTATATGTCATGTATTTTAATTACAGATATTTATCTAATGTTTCTATTCTCAGATTTGTCGATTTTGGCTGCCTGCATCATCGGGAACCCCAAGCCAGCTCCCGACACATAGTACATTCTATCTTGGCATAGACGGATGTAGTACTAATCATCCCAGTAAATCTACGCCATCTACTCCCAGTTATACTAGAGAATCTACTTACGGGTATCATATTGCTGCACCTATAACGTCTGTTCCCGTATATCAGCATCATGCACCTGGCCAACGCCAGCCACATGGAAATCAATATATTCCACCGAGTTATACAACCGGATATATTACAGCTTCTACTCCTGGGAAAACCACCACCTTCTATTTCTGCGTATAATATAGATTCTACTCCCGGGTATAATACAACTTCTATTCCGGGTATTAAACTAATACTCTCGGATACAGTACAGATTCTTCTTTCGAGTATACTACAGAGTCTACTCTACATTGTTATGACGGGAAAGTATTGGATGCTCTTGGAAGCTGTGTTGAACCTGAAATTATTAGAAACCTTCACGTATTTCAGGAACCACAGGATTTCGATGGGGATGAAGAATCTGTTGGTCCGATCCCGAAACCTAAAGTAAGGCTTAACCGCGTTGTCATTCGCACAGCTGATGAGGAAGAGGATGAACCAACTACTCGTATCATTCCTCGTTCTGAAGAAAAACTCTGGTGTTGGTTCTTAGTAAAAAGGGAGTAGACGGTGCTAAGATTATTGAAGTTGCTGCTCCTCCTGGTCAACAACCTGAAGTGTTCTTCGTTGATTATGTTGAAGGAACGAATACCATGTTACCAGGAAGAATTTTTCTTGAAGATGCTCTTAAATATGCTGTAGATGTTGATGGTGGATCAAACAGTAACGAACATTCAATGGGAGAACGACCAGAAGGATACAACGGTGTTCCAGGAGGATCAGATAACCAAGAAGAATACATGTCTTATCACTACAGGGTGGGCCGTAAGTTTCCATACATAGGAAAATTTAAACGTTTGTTTTTATGTTTCAGATACCCTAAGAATATGCGTTTGTAAGATCTTGTTTACTGATGAAGCAAATTTTTACGTCAATGGAGAGGTTAATCGGCAAAACATACGTTATTGGAGTAATGCTAACCCTAATTGGCTGAGTCCGACGAAGATGCAAGGTGCCGGTAAAGTGATGGTGTGGGCCGGGATATGGGGTGACAGAATTATTGGACCAATTTCTGTCAGTGGAAATCTTAATGCCGAAAGGTATCTTAACATGTTGCAAGAAGAGATTTTCCCATCCCTGCTAAACGAGGAAGGTAACTTCCCAGTTTACTTCCAGCAAGATGGAGCTCCACCTCATTATGGTCTTCACGTGCGTCGGTATTTGGATCAGCAGTTTCCGGATGCTTGGATTGGTCGGCGTGGTCCTGTGGAGTGGCCTCCCAGATCCCCAGATCTCACCCCCCTTGATTTCTATCTTTGGGGGCACTTGAAGGCCATGGTGTATCAGGAAAAGATACGAGACATAAATCATCTAAAGGAACGTATCACCAACGCCATTACAAGCATAACGTCAACTGTGCTAATGCGTGTTCATCAACAGTGGGGAACACGTATTGAAATGTGTTTTCAAAACAATGGCAACCATGTAGAGCATATTATATAAATAAAAATGGTTGTCCATAAAAAAATGTTTATTTTTCCTATGTATGGAAACTTACGGCCCACCCTGTATAATTGATGATTACTTGCATTAAAATATCCTTTATATATTACTGTTGAATAAAATGTATTTCCTTTAATAGCCAAAGGTTCGCAAACACACAAAGATCGTCTATACAATTACGTAGCTCCAACAAAATGGAAGAGTACTTCCTTTAATTAAAAGGTATATAAATTTAGTGTGTATTGCAGTTATTACAACAATACTTAAAGTTACATCATTACAAACATTACCTCCAGATGCAATAGACCGACTAAGTAGTTAGAGAGTTAATCTTTTTTACTGTACTTACTTTAATTGTTCATTCGGTCTTTATGCTATGAAGCACTACCAGGTTTTGATGTTATAATATTATTATTACATTATATTTATATATTTATATGTAAATATAATGGAAGAGGTGTTATCCAAGGATGCCCTTTATGACCGCATCTTTTTAATTTATTTCTCGAGGCTGTGATGAAAGAGGCATTAAAAGACTAAGAAGGCGCCATACAGCTCGGAAGAGAAACAGTTACAGACCTGAAGTACGCAGATGATA
Source organism: Bathynomus jamesi (assembly GCA_023014485.1). Taxonomy (NCBI): domain Eukaryota; kingdom Metazoa; phylum Arthropoda; class Malacostraca; order Isopoda; family Cirolanidae; genus Bathynomus; species Bathynomus jamesi. Next base: position 739,749 of record JAJOZX010000317.1, on the reverse strand, counting down.
TAGTGCTACTTGCAGACACAAAAGAAGACGCAGCGATTATGATGGAAAATGTAATTAAAACTTGACTTGCAGAAGGTATAAGATGAAAATCAACATGAGCAAAACAAAAATCATGAAAATAGGAAGAGTAGAAGACCTAACATTACAAACAGACTCAAGACAAATCGAACACACAAAAGAATTCAAGTATTTAGGTGTTTATTTTACAAACAACAACGACACATATAGAGAGAGCACTTAGAGAACGCATAAGGCTCGGTCATGTAGTAATGAACAAACTAAGCAAAATCTGGAAAGACAATAACACCAGTATAAAACTGAAAATGAGACTATACGAAGCTATAATGCTACCAACCATTCTTTATGGGGCAGAAAGCTGGGTGCTGAAAGAGAGAGAGAGAGAGAGAGAGAGAAAAGAAAAAACTGACGGTTTTTGAATCATCCTTCCTCAGACGCATATGTGGAGTGAGGTGGACCGATAGAGTGACAACTGAGGAAATTAGAAACAGAACAAGGAGGACAACACCAACTGAAGAAAAGGTAAAGGACATACAAAGGCGCTGGTTCGGAATGTCAGAAATGAGACTGCCAAGGCGAGCCATGTATGCCAGGGAACATGGAACACGACCGAGAGGACGCCCAAGGAGGACGTGGCTCACAAGCTTCAAAAACGACAACCCCGAAAAAACTTGGCAAGAACTCACGACACTGACCAGAACGAGGAGCACTTGGGAGGAGGACAGGCGCCATCAAAGGGACCCGACCAGACAGTCATTCATATATATATATTTTAAATAAAGTTATACATGTGAAAATGAGAGTCGATTTCTTGTGAAAATTAGAAAAGTGTTGAAATTATTTACCAATATTTATTCCTTCCTTTTTAATTAGAGATACTTCATTGTAGACCAAAACTTTAATGTGCTGGATCTTTATAGAAACTATAAAAAATATAATGAAGACTATATCATATTTACTGTATGCTTTGCTTGCATCTGAGAAAGAAGCCAGCATCCGCTGTTTCTAACTAACTAAAGAAGCTGAGGGCCCTCATCTTCAGGTGATCCCAAATAACTTCCTGTAATTTACATTATTAAAGTAACTTATCAGTTTCAAGTATTCGAATTAGTTATCCTATAAGTCGGCGCTTTTGAAGTGAATGCATATCTCGTTCAGCTAATTTTTCCTAAAATATTTTAATTCTCACTTCTGGATTTATTTTGCTTGTTCTAACCCAAACACTTTCTAATTTATCAGTGTCTTTTCTCAAGTATAGGCTGTCTAACTCAGAGATTGAACCTAGTGTAGATGTACTGTATACCAGGAGGCCTAGATCTAAAACTAGGTTGAGTGTCGCAGCTGGTTCTTAATCTTAAAAGACTTCACTAGCCAATGCCTAGTCAAATAAATAAAATTAATAAATGCATAACAAACACGAGGAAGACCTAAGTCTACATCTAATAAATGAATAAATGCACAAATATTGTCACTAATAATTGTTTTCTCCTCTTTTCCGAGATAGCCGATAAATATGAACACTAAATAAACTGCGTCACAATTTCAAAGTACAGTAGTTTCAATCACAATACATATGCGCCTCGGCGCAGGGAATAGAAAACTAACTTGTTATACAAATGAAATGTTTAATTTCTACACCTTTATATATCTGACACAATTAAGCACAATTTTCAGATATTTGAAATATCTATTAAAAACTTCAAAATAGCTATTACTCATTTCAGAAAGCAAGTTCATAATGAGATGTCGTGTAGACGTTTCATACTCATATATATATACCCAAACATCTAGTACCACTTTCGACATATTCCCTTCCCTTTTCTGTCCAACTATAACGCAAAGATTAATCGGTATTCTCAATCTTTCATCTACTCAACCCGTCAACTCTGGAACAACCTTCCTCAGTTCAACTTTCCCGCTCCCAATGACTTCCAATCTTTCAAACGCAGAGTGTACAGGCACCTCAAAAGCTTGGGACCTTGATTTCGGTTCTCTTCTTCTCTTTTTACCGGGAGAGAGTGCGCTTTTGCGTGTGTTCGCTCTTGGCCTCTTCTTCCTGCATAAAAAAAAATAGAAAGAGGTAGTGATAAGTGCAGAGAAAATTTTCGACAAATTCAGTGGAACAGGCGAAGTATCCCGTCCGTAGCTTTGTAGCTAACACCGTTTCCCAACAATTGAAGTGAAGATACGGAAGTCGGGATTTCAAACCCTGATAATGTTGATAATAAAAAATACAAGATTAAGAGCAATTGGTTGCATTAATTGGCCTCAGCAATGTGACAGTTTCTGGTCCCCCAAACTTATTACTGTTAAATAGTCGTAAATAGAACTGAAAAACGTGTTTTCAGTATCACCAAAGCGGAATTACGTGGCTCTTCCTCCGTGCTGCAAGTTTTACTTCATTCTTCATATTGTATATATACCTTTAAGCCTTTCAAACCAAACGTTTCACGCGATCATTCCTTTTTAACAAAGGTCAAGCTTATCACCCCTCCTGGCAAGTTGGCCTGGTAAAGTAGCGATTTGGTTTATTGTACTCTCCGCCTCACATAGCCAAGTACGCCCGGCTCATCTGCGATTATTGTGAGCCAGGCGTCTAATCTTTTTTTGAAGACGTCCACCGCAACACCACTCATGTTACTTAGTTCTTTGGGCAGCTGGTTAAACAGTCTTGGTCCTCTCACAACAAAACTATTTTCCTTCAGGGTTGAGGATGTTCTCTGAACAGCCTTTAATTTAGGGACACAACACAGTCTTCCTTTTCTGCTTTCCACTTTTGTTTTGGGGGTTATAGGGTTCAGAGTAAGATTAGGGGCTAGTTTCTTCATTATTTTCCATGTGTAAATAATGGTGTGTGTGTCTCTCTTCTTCTTCACCTTTCCCAGTAATTTAGATCTTTCCACCCTTTGATATTGGCTGTGAAGTTTCTCTGAATCCCTTCTTTTTTATATGGGGATGTCAGGACAGAGCAGTATTCCAACTTGGGTATGATTAGTATTTTCAATAAAGGCATCAATATATTCCTATTTCTTCGTTTAAGTGTTCTCAGTATCTGCCGAGTTATTCTCTTTGCTCTGTTTATTACTATTTTATTTTGTATTTAAAATTTTGCATCATCAGTTATTACAACTAAAACTTTTGCTTTAGAATTTCTCTCTCTGAATTTCCTGTCCATTTGGGATATAGAATTTTATGGATTTTAGGTTCTCCCTTTTTCCATACCTTAACAGTTCAAATTTCTCAGTGTTAAATTTCATATTGTTGTCTTCTATACAATATATACATAAATTAATATTTTATTTATCCGCATTTGTGTGTGTGTGTGTGTGTGTGTGTGTGTGTGTGTGTGTGTGAGAGAGAGAGAGAGAGAGAGAGAGAGAGAGAGAGAGAGAGAGAGAGAGAGTTTACAAGGACAAGAAGTACCTCAAAAGGCCTTGCGGCCCATACCGAGGAGGTACTAATGCAACAGGTGCCAGGGAAAAATTCCTACACCCTCAAATAGTGTGCAAGATTCGGTCTAACCTTTTCTTGAACTGATCCACAGAGGAACTGTTCACAACTTCTGAAGGTAGCCTGTTCCACGTGTCAGATCTTATATGTAAAGTAATTCCCACACACACACTAGTGCTAAACCGTTTCAAATCCAACTTCCATTGTTGAGAGTTGAGTTATCATTTAAACTAAACATGCTTCTAAAATCGACATTGTTGAACCCGTGTAAGAGCTTGAAACCCTGGATGAGTTGATCGGGCAGCCTCCGAGTTTCCAGCGAAAAAAATTCAGGTCGCGTAAGCGTCGATTGTAGCCCATATGCCTAACGAAAGGAATTAACTTTGTGGCCCTTGCATGGACTCGTTCTAGTCTGTCAATATCTTTCCTGAGGGTGGGCGACCAGAACTACACAGCATATTCCAGGTGCGGCCGAATCATGGAATTGTACAGAGGAGAGAGAGAGAGAGAGTTGCAAGGACAAGAAGGACCTCAAAAGCCCTTGCGGCCCTTATCGCGGAGGTACCAATGGCAACGGGTGCCAGGGAAAAATTCTGTCACCTTCAAATAGTGTGCAAGATTCGGTCTAACCTTTACTTGAACTGATCCACAGAGGAACTGTTCACAACTTCTAAAGGTAGACTGTTCCACGTGTCACAGATCTTATAGGTAAAGTAATTCCCACACACACACACTAGTGCTAAACCGTTTCAAATCCAACTTCCAACCATTGTTGAGAGTTGAGTTATCATTTAAACTAAACATACTTCTAAAATCGACATCGTTGAACCCGTGTAAGAGCTTGAAACCCTCGATGAGTTGATCGGGCAGCCTCCGAGTTTCCAGCGAAAAAAATTCAGGGCACGTAAGCGTCGATTGTAGCTCATATGCCTAACAGAAGAGATTAACTTTGTGGCCCTCGCCTGCACTCGCTCCAGCCTCTCAATATCTTTCCCTAGGGTGGGCGACCGGAACTGCACAGCATACTCCAAGTGCAGCCGAACCAGGGAATTGTACACAGAGAGAGCACACTCTCCTTGTTCCGAAATGGAAATTGCCTCCTGATATAACCCAACAGCTTCTGGGCTTTCTTTTTCACCTCTACGTACTATTTGGAAAACTTAAGGTCGCTGCTAATTAGCACACCCAAGTCTTTTTCCAAATCAGTCGCCTCGATATTACTCCCCAACATCGAGTAGTCCGACTTGGGATTGGCGTAGCCAATGTGCATGACCTTGCATT